>JAODAL010018498.1:0-74591 GCA_025379985.1 Phyllomedusa bahiana
CTCCCTTCGCTATGATTTTCCGGGGAAAAGGGTTTGGGTTGCCTTAAAGGCTATAAGTTTTCCGGGAAAGGGAGGGTTGGGCTGTCTTCCCCAAAGTTGCTTTCCAGAAAAGGTTAAAACTCCCCTTTCCCGTATGATTTTTTTCCAAAAAAAGGGGTTAGGTTTCCTTTTCGCTATAATTTTCCAAAAAGGGGTTAGGTTTGTCTTTTTCCATGTTGTTTCCAGAAAAGGGGTTTAAAGGGCTGATTTCCCGCTAGATGTTTCCAGAAAGGGTTAGGCTTTTTCTCCCATGATGCTTCCAGAAAAGGGGGTTTGGGCCCCTTCCCTTCTCTTTATGTTTCCAAAAAGGGGTTAGGCTGCCCCCGTATAAAATTTCCGGGAAAAAGGGTTTGGCTCCCCTTTCGCTATGATTTTTCCCAGGAAAAGGTTAGGCTGCCCCTTCCCCATAAAGCTTCCATAAAGGGTTAGGCTCCCTTCTCCATAAATGTTTCCCAAAAAAAGGGGTTTAGGCTGCCTTCCCCAAATGATTTTTTCCGGGAAAGGGTTGGGGCCCCCTTTCCCTCCATATGTTTCCAGAAATTTAAAGGCTGCCTTCTCCATGGGTTTCCAGGAAAGGGTTACCTCCCTTCTCCAGATTTTTCCAAAAAGGGGTTTGGCGTCTTCTCTACGATTTTTTCCCAGAAAAAGGGTTAGGGGGCCTTCTTTTTTTGGGGGCCAGAATGGGTTAGGCTCCCCTTCTCCAAAAATTTTTCCGGGAAAAGGTTGGGCCCTGCCTTCTCTTTTTTTCCAAAAGGGTTAAGCTCCCTTCCTCCGTCTGTTTCCGGGAAAAGGGGTTTAGCTTTGGCCTTCTCCGTCATGTTTCCAGGAAAGGGTTGGGCTGCCTTCTCCATTATTTCCAGGAAAGGGGTTAGGCTGCCTTCCCATTATGTTTCCGGGAAAGGGTTGGGCTGCCTTCTCCATGATTTTTCCGGGAAAAGGGTTTTGGGGCCCCTTCCCCCAGATTTTTCCCCCAGGAAGGGGTTGGCTGTTTTCCCTCTTTTGATTTTTTCCAGGAAATGGTTAGGCCTCCCTTCTCATGATGTGCCCGGGAAAAAGGGTTAGGCTCCCTTCTCAATGATGTTTAAAGGGGAAGGTTAGGCTCCCTTCGTTTATGATTTTCCCCCGGGAAAAGGGTTTGGGCTGTCTTCTCTAATTGGATTTTCCAGGAAGGGGTTTAGGCCCCTTCGCTATGATTTTTTCCAGGAAGGTTTGGGCTGTCTTCCCTATATTTTTCCAGGAAATGGTTAGGCTGCTTTCTCCATAATTTTTCCAAAAAAAAAGGGTTAGGCTCCCTTCGCTATGAGGGTTTTCCGGGAAAGGGTTGGGGTGCCTCCTTCCATGATGTTTCCGGGAAGGGGTTAGGTTGCCTTGGGGTATGATTTTTCCAAAAAAGGGTTTTAAGGCGGCTTCTCCACAAGTTTCCAAAAAGGGGGTTTTGGGCTCCTTTCCCCAAAAAAATGTTTCCGGAAAGGGTTAGGGTTGCCTTCGCTATAAAGGTTTCCCCGGGAAGGGGTTTCGGGCGTCTTCCCCATAAATGCTTCCAAAGGGGTTAAGGCGCCTTCGCTAAAATTTTTCCCCGAAAAGGGGTTTTAAGGCGCTTTCTCCAGATTTTTTCCAGGAAAGGGTTAACTCCCCTTCCAAATTTTGTTTCCGGGAAAGGGTTAGGCTGTTTTTCTCCATAAATTTTTCCCCGGGAAAGGGTTAAGCTCCCTTCGCTAATATCCTTCCAGAAAAGGGTTTTTAGGGCTCCCTTCCCGCTATGTTTTTTCCCAGGAAAGGGTTGGGCTGTCTTCCCCCATGATGCTTCCATTAAAGGGTTAGGCTGCCTTCGCAATGATTTTTCCAGGAAAGGGTTAGGCTGCCTTCGTATAAATTTTTCCCAAAGAAAGGGTTGGGGTTTTCCCCTTCGCTATGAGGGTTTTCCAAAAAAGGGTTGGGCGCCTTCCCATTTTGCCCAGGAAAGGGTTATTTTCCTTCGGCTATGATTTCCCCCAAAAGGGGGTTTGGGCCCTGTCTTCTCCATTTTTGCTTCCAGAAAAGGGGTTTAGACTGCCCTTCGTATGATTTTTTCCCCGGGAAAAGGGGTTAGGTTCCCTTTTCGCTTTTGATTTTTCCCAAAGGAAAGGGGTTTACTTCTTCCCCCATGTTGCTTCCAAAAAGGGTTAGGCGGGCCTTCGCTATGATGTTTCCGGGGAAACGGTTAGGCTGTCTTCTCCATATGTTTCCCCAGTAAAGGGTTGGGCCCGCCTTCTCTTATATTTTTCCCCGGGAAAAGGGTTTTAGGTTTGCCTTCGCAATTAAATTTTTCCCAAAGAAAGGGTTTAGGCTGCCTTCGCAATAAAAGTTTCCGGGAAAAAGGGTTAGGCTGCCCCTTCTCCATGATTTTTCCAGAAAAAGGGTTGGGCTCCCTTTTCCCATGATGTTTCCAAAAAAGGGTTAGGCTGCCTTCTCCATAAATTTTTTCCAAAAAAGGGTTAGGCGGGCCTTCCCATGTTGTTTCCAGGAAAGGGTTAGGCTCCCTTTCCATGAGGGTTTCCGGGAAAGGGTTAGGCGGGCCTTCTCCATTTTTTTCCGGGAAAGGGGTTTTAGGGCCCCTTTCCCCCCAATAAAGTTTCCGGGAAAGGGTTTGGGCCGTTTTCCCTCTATGATTTTTCCCCACCCCAAAATGGTTAGGCTCCTTTCCCTTTATTATGTGTCCAGGAAAGGGTTTAGGCTGCCTTCTCCAGGGATTTTTTCCAAAAAGGGGTTAGGCTGTTTTTTCTCTATTTTTCCCCGGAAAAAGGGTTTTGGGGCGCCTTCTCTATTTTTTCCAAAAAAAGGGTTTACTGCCTTCTCTATTTTTCCCCAAAAAAAGGGGTTTAAGCCCCTTTCTCCGCATTTTTTCCGGAAAGGGTTGGGTTCCCCTCCCTCTTTTTTCCAGGGGGGGTTTAAGGCGCCTTCTCCATTATTTTTCCAAAAAGGGGGTTAAAGGCGGGCCTTCTCCATAAATTTTCCGGGAAAGGGGTTAGGCTGCCTTCCCCCAAGTTTTTTCCCAAAAAGGGGGGTTTAAGGGCTGTCCTTCTCTATGTTTTTCCAGAAATGGTTAGGGCCTGCCTTCTCAAGAGTTCCCAAAAAGGGGTTTGGGCGGGCCCTTCTCTTAAATGTTTAAAGGGGAATTTGGTTGGGTTTTGCCTTCCCTATGATGTTTCCGGGAAAAGGGGTTTTAAGGCCTGGCTTCTCCACGATGTTTCCGGGGAAAGGGTTAGGCTCCCTTTCGCTATGATTTTCCAAAAAAGGGTTAGGCTGGCTTCTCCACATTTTTTCCGGGGAAAGGGGTTAGGCGGCCTTCTCATTAATTTTTCCGGGAAAAAGGGTTGGGTTTCCCTTCGTATGATTTCCCAAAAGGAAAGGGGTTTTTAAGGCTGTTTTCCCTCCTTGGCTTCCAGAAAAGGGGTTGGGCGCCTTCGAAAAATGATTTTTCCCCCGGGAAAAGGGGTTTTAGGCTGCCCCCGTTTATGATTTTCCGGGAAAGGGTTGGCCCTGTCTTCTCCATTTTTTCCCAGTAAAGGTTGGGCCTCCTTCTCCATGATGTTTCCAAAAAGGGGTTAGGCTGCCTTCTCCATGAGGGTTTCCAAAAAAAGGTTAGGCCCCCTTTCCTCCATGATTTTCCAAAAAAGGGGTTTTAGGCTCCCTTTCTCCAGATTTTTTCCGGGAAAGGGGTTAGGCCCCCTTTTCTCCATGATGTTCCGGGAAAGGGGTTGGGCCCCCCCTTCCCTCCATGATTTTTTTCCGGGAAAAAGGGTTAGCTTTTCTTCCTACAGGGTTTCCCAAAGCAAATGGTTAGGCTCCCTTTTCCTTTATTATGTGTCCGGGGAAGGGGTTAGGCTGCTTTCCATGATTTTTTCCGGGAAAAGGGTTGGGCTGCCCCTTCTCTATTTTTCCCCGGGAAAGGGTTAAGCTGCCTTCTCCTCATTTTTTCCGGGAAAAAGGGGGAAAGGTTTCCTTCTCCCGTCTTTTTCCCAGGAAAGGGGTTGGGGCTCCCTTTCTCCTTTAAAGTTTTCCGGGAAAAGGGTTTTGGCTGCCTTCCCATTATTTTTTCCAAAGGGGGTTAGGTTTGGGCCTTCCCCATATGGTTTCCAGAAAGGGGGTTAGGGGGGGCCTCTCCATGATTTTACCGGGGAAGGGGTTAGGCTGTCTTCTCAATAAATGTTTCCGGAAATGGTTTACCCTGCCTTTTCTATGATGTGCCCAGAAAAGGGTTGGGGCTCCCTTTCCTCTATGATTTTTCAAGGAAGGGTTTAAAGGTGTTTTTCGCATAATTTTTCCGGGGAAAGGTTGGGCCCTGTTCTTCTCTAGATTTTTTCCCGGGAAGGGGTTTAGGTGCCTTCGCTATGATTTTTCCGGGGGAAAAAGGGTTGGGCTGTCTTCCCCTATGATTTTTCCGGGAAAAAGGGTTAGGCCCCCTTTCTCCATGATTTTTCCCAAAAAAGGGGTACCCTCCCTTTCCCGCTATGAGGTTTCCAGGAAAGGGTTAGGGGGCGGCCTTCTCCATAAAATGTTTCCAGGAAAGGGTTTGGGGTTTCCTTCGCAAAATAAATTTTCCGGGAAAAAGGGGGTTAGGCTGGCTTCTCCACGATGTTTCCGGGAAAGGGGTTTGGGCTCCCCTTTCCCATGATTTTTTTCCGGGAAAAAGGGTTAGGTTCCCTTCCCGCTATAAATGTTTTTTCCAGGGGGGGGTTTTACTGTTTTCCCCCAAATAGGCTTCCATAAAGGGGGGCCTTGCCTTCGCTATAAATTTTTCCCGGGAAAAAGGGTTAGGTGTTTTTTTTCCCATGATTTTTTCCAAAGGAAAAAAGGGTTTAAGCTGCCTTCGCAAATGATGTTCCCGGGAAAAGGGGTTGGGCGCTTTTTTCCCCGGATGTTTCCGGGAAAGGGGTTTAAGCGGGCCTCCCTATGACTTCCAGAAAAGGGTTGGGGCTCCTTTCCCGCATGATTTTTTCCGGGAAAAAGGGGTTGGGCCTTCTTCTCCATGATGCTTCCAAAAAAGGGGTTTAGGTTTCCCTTCGCTATAAAAATTTTTTCCCCGGGAAAAGGGTTAGGCCTCCCTTCGCTATAAATTTTTTCCCGGAAAGGGGAAAGGTTCCTTCCTAGGGATTTTCCCCAAAAAAAAGGGGGTTTAGGTTTCCTTTTTTCCATATTTTGCCCCGGGAAAGGGTTATTTTCCCTTTTCGCTATGATTTTTCCCAGGAAGGGGGGTTTAAAAGGCCCTGTCTTCCCCCCTTTTGCTTCCAGAAAAGGGGTTAGCCCCTTTCGCTATTTATTTTTTCCGGGGAAAGGGGTTGGGTTGCCTTCCCTAGGATTTTTCCCGGGAAAGGGGGTTACTGTCTTCTCCATGTTTTTTTCCAGAAAAGGGTTTTGGGCCGGGCCTTCGCTATAAAGTTTTTCCGGGAAAAGGGGTTGGGGCCTTCTTCCCCCATGTTTGTTTCCCCAGTAAAGGGGTTAAAAGGGCTCCTTCCTAATAAGTTTCCAGGGGGGGGTTGGGTCCTTCCCGCAAATATGTTTCCGGAAAAAGGGTTAGGCCCCCCTTTCGCTATGATGTTTTCCAGGAAATTTTTAGGCTGTTTTCCCTCCATGATCTTCCAGAAAAGGGGTTTGGCCCCTTTCCTCCAAAAATGTTTAAAAAAAAAGGGTTTAAAGGCTCCCTTTCTCCATGATGTTTAAAAAAAAGGGGTTAAAGGTGCCTTCCCAAAATTTTTCCAAAAAAGGGGTTGGGCCTCCTTCTCCTGATGTTTCCGGGAAAGGGTTAGGCTGCCTTCTCCATAAAATTTTTCCCAGGAAAGGGTTGGGCTGCCTTCTCCATGATTTTTTCCGGGAAAAGGGTTTGGGCGGGCTTCTCTATGATGTTTCCAGAAAAAGGGTTGGGCCTCCTTCTTTATTATGTGTCCAGGAAGGGTTTTTAGGCTCCCCTTCTCCATGATGTTTCCCCAAGGAAAAGGTTTGGGCTGCTTTCCTCTATGTTTTCCCGGGGAAAAAAGGTTAGGCTCGTTTCCCTCTATTTTTCCCAAAAAAAAGGGGTTGGGCCCCCTTTCTCAAATTGTTTCCGGGAAAGGGGTTAAGCTGCCTTCTCCGTCATGTTTCCGGGAAAAGGGGTTTAAAGGTTGCCTTCCCCATTTTTCCGGGAAAAAGGGTTTTGGGCCTCCCCTTCCCCAAATTATTTTTCCCCAAAAAAGGGTTAGGTTTCCCTTCTCCAAAAATGTTTCCAAAAGGGTTTTGGGCCCCTTTCTCCATGATGTTTCCAGGAAGGGGTTTTGGGCTGTCTTCTCTATGATGTTTCCAGGAAAGGGTTTAGGCGGGCCCTTTCCCTCTATGATGTGCCCGGGAAAAGGGGTTTAAGGGCGCCTTCTCATGATGTTTAAAGGGGAAGGGTTTTAGGTTCCCTTTCCCTTTTATGTTTTTTCCGGGAAAGGGGTTAGGCGGGCCCTTCCCACATTTTTCCGGGAAAAGGGTTTGGGCCCTCCCTTTTCGCTAAAAATGTTTCCGGGAAAAGGGTTAAGGCGGGGGCTTCCCCACGATTTTTTCCAGGAAAGGTTGGCCTCCCTTCCCCAAATTATGTTTTCCGGGAAAAGGGGTTGGGTTCCCCCTTTCGCTATAAATTGTTCCCCGGAAGGGGGTTTTAGGCTGTCTTCTCCATGATGCTTCCAGAAAAGGGTTAGGCTCCCTTTCCCTATGATTTTTTCCAGGGGGGGTTTGGGCTGCTTTCCTCCATGTTTTTTCCGGGAAAAGGGGTTAACTGCCTTCGCTATGATTTTCCAGTAAAGGGTTGGGCTCCCTTTTCGCAAAGTTTTTTCCGGGAAAGGGGTTTAAAAGGCTGTTTTTCCCCAAATGTTTGTTTCCGGGAAATTAAAAGCTCCTTCGCTATGAGTTTCCAGAAAAGGGGTTTGGGTTTCCTTCGCTATGATTTTCCGGGGAAAGGGGGTTAGGCTGTCTTCCCCAAAATTGATTTTCCAAAAAGGGGTTTAGGGCTGCCTTCGCATGTTTTTTCCCAAAAGGAAAAGGGGTTGGGCTCCCTTCGCAGATTTTTTCCCAGGAAAGGGTTAGGTTCCCTTCCCGCAAGATGTTTCCAGGAAATTGGGCTGCCTTCCCCCCATGTTTTTTTCCCCGGGAAAAGGGTTTAAAGGGTTCCCTTCGCTATGTTTGGTTTCCGGGGAAGGGGGTTGGGGCTGTCTTCTCCTTTTGTTTCCTCCAGAAAAAGGGTTTCCCTACTGCCTTCCATATGTTTTTTCCCAAAGGAAAAAGGGTTTAGGTTCCCCTTGGGCTTTGAATTTTCCAAGGAAGGGGTTTAGGCTGCCCTTTTTCCATTTGTTTCCCAAAGAAAAGGGGTTAGCTTCCTTCGCTATAAATTGTTTTCCGGGAAAGGGGGTTGGGTTGCCTTCCCCAAAGATGTTTCCGGGAAGGGGGTTTTAGGCTGTCTTCTCCATTTTGCTTCCGAAAAGGGGTTGGGCGCCTTCGCTATATTTTTCCCGGGAAAAGGGGTTAGGCTGGCCCTTCTCCATGAGCTTCCAGTAAAGGGTTAGGGCTGCCTTCTCTTGATGTTTTCCGGGAAAGGGGTTAAAGGCTCCCCTTCCTATAAATTTTTTCCCCAAAGGAAAGGGTTGGGCCCCATTCGCTTTTATTTTTCCGGGAAAAAGGGTTGGGCTGTCTTCTCCATATTTTTTCCCAAAAAGGGTTTAGGCTCCCTTTCGCTATGTGTTTTCCGGGAAAAGGGGTTTTGGGCTCCCTTTTCTCCATATCCCTTCCAGAAAGGGGTTTGGGTTTCCCTTTCGCTAAAATTTTCCCAAAAAGGGGTTTAGGTTTCCCTTGTCTGTGATCTCACGGGTTTCCATTTTTCCAGGAGGGGAGGGTTTTGTTGCAGAGACATCCCCTTTTTCCAGTGAAGGGATCGGCCATGGATAAATCAAAAATTTGGGGAATGTTTCCAGGGGTGGGGGGATCATGAGCCCCCCGGCATCAAGATTTTTGGAAATTTGTGATTTTTCCCCCCTTTTTGGACACACTCCGCAAATTTAAAAACAGTAAAGAAAGCACGCCTCAGCTACCTCCCCATCATCCCCCCCCCGGGTCAAACCTTTCTCACCTTGTCCCCCCCCATTTTCCCCTTCGCCTGGTCAAGTGGTGGGCCGCCCTCATAAAACATCGGGGGAAAAAGCAATAAAGAGGCCAAAAAAAACGCAAAAGAGGGAATGCGGAGATGGGCTGGAGAGAGCCCTCGATTTGTCACTCCTGCCCTGCCCCCCCGGGGGGCCCCCCCGCCCTTTAAAACGGCAAGGAAAATTGCTGGTGGTCAGGTGCCCCATGAAAAAGGCAACCGGGGTTTTGTTGAAGCAAGCCGGGGTAAGGTACACCCCCCTGTATTCCTGGGGGGGCAGTGGTTTGCTTGGGCGTTAAAAAAGGAAAAAAAGGGGGGGTTTTTCTCACCAGCAGTTTCACAGATAAACCCACAGAAAATTTTTCAGACTCACATTTTCCTGCTCGGGCTGTGGGGGTTCTATAGCATTGTTTAAACATATTTAGCTCCTCCATAACTAATGACGTTACCGGACATAATTGCAGGAGATTTTATCCTGCAGAAAAAAAAGGGCTACAGAGCCCCAAAAGGATTTAAAAACCCAAGGGCTTGATAAAAGGGAAAACAATGAAATTTTGTTAAAAGATAAAGCCCTTTTTCTCCCCCCCCGACCATGGAAACATGACCCCCTGCTCTCTTTTTAAAAACCAAAAAAAAAAAAAGGGAATAGGGTTGGTAACCTAGAGACACTTATGTGAAACCAGAGCAGATAAAAAAATCAAATTTCTCCTCCCCAGGGCAATTTCAAAAGGGCAATGTATTTGATAAAAGTTTTGTTTCCCTTTTCCCAAAAAGGTAAAAGGGCAAATTTCTTTGTAGTGAAAAAAATCCCTTTTAAAGCCCGCCACTTTAATTTATCATGCATTTTTTGCCCCTTTTCCCTTAAAACCATACTTGTTTTTCCCTTTAAATTTTTCACTGAAGCGGGAAATGTGCCACGAGAAAGGGGACTTTTTTGATCCCTAAAAACATTGGGGGAAAAAGACCAGGGTCCCCTGTGCCCCGGCCCCGCAGGGGTTGCCACTTCCCCCCCTGCCCCCCAAACTAGGGCCCGAGGGGGAATGGGCCCCCACTGTCCCCCCTATTTCCCCTTTTGGTAACCGCAACAATGCTTTCCCTGGCTTTCCTTGCTTCTGCTTCCCAAACTCTTTTTGGGGCCTCACTGTTTTTCAACATCCCAGATAAACTTCAATGATAGCCGGTCACCTTTGGCGGGGGGTGGGAAAACCATGGGGCCCCTGTGTTTGGGGCCCCGGCAAATGGGGTGCCTGGATCCCCTGGGAGCCCCCTCAAATTTTTAAGCCCCCGAAGGGGCATGAACTACACGCCGGAAAATTCCCCAAGCGCCCGTCCCACCCCAGCCACGCTGCTGTCAAAAGGGGGCTACAGAATGGACCCGGCAAAAGCCATAAAGGGGGCAGGCCCTAAAAAAAAAGGCCCCTCGTGGGGAAGGGTAGAGCCCCTAAAGGGGCCCGGGTAAAAGCCATTTTTTGGGGCAAAGGGTAAACCATAAAATTGGGGGAGGCTAGAGACATACGTTTGGGCCCGGGGTAGAGACATACGTGGGGGCTAGAGCCATATGTGGGGGGAGGCTGGACCATACGTGGGGCAAACAAAGCCATACGTGGGGCAGGGTAGAGCCCAAAGTGGGCAGGCTAGAAAACCATAAAGTGGGGGCCAAAGGCCCAAGCCAAACGTGGGGGAGGGCTAGAGCCCTATGTGGGGGGGCAAAAAGGAAAATACGTGGGGCAGGCTAGACCATATGTGGGGGAAAGGGTAGAGCCATACGTGGGGGAGGCTAGAGCCATAAATGGGGGAGGCTAAACCAAATTGGGGGAAAGGGTAGAGCCCCCCAAAGTGGGGCCCCCTAGAGACATAAAATGGGCAGGCAAAAGCCATACGTGGGAGGGTTGAGAGCCATACGTGGGGCAGGGTAGAGCCCTACGTGGGGGGAGGCAAAACCCTAAATTTGGGGGAAAAGGGAAAAGCCAAAACGTGGGGGCAGGGTAAAAAGCCATACGTGGGGCAGCTTTGAGCCATACGTGGGGGAGGCTAGAGCCATACGTGGAGCCGGCCAAAAGCCATTTTTATGGGGCAGGCAAGGGGCCCCTAGGGGGGGCAAAGGGTAAGCCAAACGTGGGCAACTAGAGCCATACGGGGGCAGGCCCAGAGCCATACGAGGGGGGGCAAACCAACGGGGCAAGGGTAGAGCCATATGGGGGCAGGCTAGAGCCCCTAAAGTGGGCCCGGCTAGACCAAAACGTGGGGGGGGCTAAGCCCAAAAGTGGAGGGAGCTAGAGCCTACTGGGGCCCGGCTAGAGCCATACGTGGGGCCGGCTAAGCCATACTGGGGCAGGGGTAGAGCCCAAAAAGGGGGCCGGCTAAGCCCTACTTGGGGAGGCTAAGCCATAAAGGGGGCAGGCCAAAAGCATGCTTGGGGGAGGCTGAGCCTGCTTTTGGGGGGAAAGGGTAAAACATGCGGGGGGGGAAAGGGGGAGCCCCTAAGTGGGGGAGGGAGAAGCCATACGTGGGGGCCGGCTAGAGCCAAACGGGGCAGGCTAGAAACCAAAGGGGTGGGGGGAGGGAAAAAGCCATACGGGGGCCCGGGTAGGGGCCATAAATTTGGGGGAAGGGAAGCCATACCCTGGGGCAAAAAAAAACTTAAAAAGACCCTTTCTGGGGCAACAAGAAACAAGCGTGGGGCAGGCTAGAGAAAATGTGTGGGGGAGGGTAGAGACATAAAATTGGGGGAAAACTAACCCCCCGGGCAAACTTTTTTAAACATTAAATTTAAAACCCAAAATCCGGGAAGGATCCCCACTGAACGGAAATTTCAGCCGACGGTTTTTGACCTAAAACCCCCCGGCCCCGAAAAACTTAGAACATGTTCATTCTTTTTCCCCCCATTTTTCCCGGGAGAACAGAAAATTGTGGGGGGCGAAAAGGGGAGAACATGAAAAAACAAACCGCAGAGAAAACCCCCCCCTTTGACAAAAAAAGATAAAATACCCAATGTTCCCATTCTTTTCTATGGGGGTTCCCAGTAACAGGGGAGAACTTGTTCTCCATTTTCTTTTATGGGAAATTCCCCTTAAAAAGGGAGGCGCTTGGGGTTTTTTCCCCCATTCTTTCTATGGGGGTTTTCCCCTAAAAGGGGGGGAACTGTTTCTCCCCTTTTGGTCCCCTTTGGGGTTCACATACAGGGGAGCGCTGTGTTTTTCCCCTTCGGTTCTATGGGATTCCCAGTTTCAGGGGAGCGCGTGTTTAAAATTCTTTTCTATGGAGTTCCCATTCCCGGGAGCACTGGGTCTCCACTTGTTTTTAAAGAAGTTCCCAGTTTCAAGAGGGCCCATGTTCTCCATTCCGTTCTATGGGAGTTTCCCCGTAAAGGGACACGTTTCACCATTCGTTCTATGGGAGTTTTCCCCGTACAGGGGACCTGTGGGTTTCCATTCTGGTCTATGGGAGTTACCAGTACAGAAGAGCGCTGTGTTCAGCTGTACTTCTCCCATAGAACAAAATGAAGAGTTTGTGCAAAAAAATTTGACCAAATTTCCTTACTCTGACCCAAAAACCCTTGGGTTTTGGCTCTTTTTTCTAAAATGGGGCCGGTTTCAAGGGGGAGCCCAAACCTAATCAGCCCTTTGTTTGGCCCTTTTCCTAGAATTTTCCCAAATTTAAAACTGAGGGGAAAGTGCCCCCCTTTTTAAATTAAATTTTCCCCCAAATTGTTACAGCACCAGGTTAGAGGGGTGGAAAGGAAAAGCGAGGTCTTTTGGGGATAGGGGGGGGGTCAAAAACCAGAAGCTCCCAATGCCTAGCAAAACCCCAAAAGGATAGGCAAGGGCTAAGGTTTTTTGCCCACTGATTTCTGGTCAGATTTTGGGTGGTTTTCAGTATTTAGAATCCCCCGAATATTATAAAACCCAGTCCCCCACAGACCGCAAAAAAAAACCCAAAGCGTTGTCTCGGGCCGGCAGGATTTTTACTATAGGATTTCAAAAACCGCCGGCCCCACTAAATTACGAAATAATCAAACCCCCCCAGCAGATTCCAGGGGGCAGTTAAAGGGAATGGATCTGCCAAAATCTTAGGCGTTTTTTTTGAAAACCTTTGCGCCAAAAATTTTAAAAATATGTTGGATTTTCCATGTAGACATCCCCCCCAAAAGGAGGAGGGTCCTTTTAAATATTTTTCCCATGAACGCTCCCCGCAGGTGGAGGGACACATTTTCGGCGCTCCTGGAACTTTAAGGGGGCTTCCCCACCCATAGACTTTGAGGGTCCCGTCTTTTAGGATATGCCAAAATGTTCAGGTGAGGGGCCCCACCTGCACCCATCAGGCCCCTGTAACCCCCCCTTTTTTGAATGGGAAGGGGGGACTGTGCACGGGGGGGGCCTCTTCCTTTCCAGTAAAGTCCCAAAAATGCAACCGCTCCCCCTTAAAATTAAAAATGAATGGAAAAAGGGGCACCCCAGTGACTTCTCCTTTCAAATGGGACCTTAAAGGGGCCCACCCCATTGACATTAAATGGCATTTCCCTATCTTTTTCCCCAAAAATGTTATGACGGCAAAACACCTCTAAATTTGAAAAGGAACCACCATGTCGGTACAAAAAAAAGGGGGAAGCAGAGATCGGAAAAAAGGAGGGGTTTCCCCAGTGGAGGGGCCCGAAAAGCGGGACGAAAGGGAGGGCATGGACAGGTACATGAACCACGTATAGCCTAGTATAAAGGGCAGGGGGGAAAGGGGGCCCGCCCCACCCCCCGGGGCCCACCGCTGGGGATCTGTGTGCAAAGTGCTTTGCTATGTTATTGTCTGAAACGTCGCCCTCATTTTCCTTAGGGGCCCCACCACTTGGACGTTTTCCCCAAACAAAATAAATTTTTCCCCCCTCCTGAATTTTTGATGACGGGGTTTGGGTTCCTAAACCTTTTTCAAGATCTCGGGCTTGAAATCATACGGGCCCCAGCACCTCCACCAGCTGGACATGATGCTGGCGGAGATTTTTGAAACCCCAAAGTATTTTTTCGAAAGTTCCCAAGGGCCCAGACCCCCCCCTTGGGAAGAAAAACCTTAAACCCTCAAGCAAAATGACCTATCTTTTTCCCAGGAGGGGTTAAACTCTACATGAGGGAGGGGAGGGGGGCCCCCAAAAACCCTGCTGCCCCGGTCAGAAAGGTTTCCGTGTCCAGGATGCTCTCGTTACCCAATGACAGCTACATGTTCCGCCCGGTTCTGCCAGCAAAGTCATCATACCCTCTGCGGGAAGTAGAGGCCTATGAGGAACAGCCCCTAAAGGTATGACCTTTGTTTGGCTATGGGCGTAACTTAAAGCTCCGGGGCCCCGGGGTGAAAAAACCCCTTAGAAGGGTTTCCAATCCCCTTCCCATGTCCTTTTTTAAAAAACGGTATCTCCATGGGGGTTAGAGGAGCCTTTGGGGGCCCCTAACCTCCAGGGGCCCGTTTACCCGATCGCAAAAAACCTCTGCCCCCCTTTTGCTACGCCCCTGCTGGGCTACCTCCCGGTTTTTTATTTTTTTTTCCCGTTGTTTATTTGGTGCATACAGAAAAAAGTAGTGGCCTTTTAACAAATAAAAATGGGGCCCCCTTTAACCCAGCCCCCCTGACAGGGCCCAACTCTCAAAACAGACGCAGGGGCCCCTTTTAACAAAAAGGGGTTTTTGCCCCCGAAGTGAGTTCCTTACCTATTTATCACCCAAGGGAAAATTATAAAAAAACCATGGCCGATCATGAACGCTGCAGGGGTGAGGGGGGGGGGGTGAGCAGAATGGATAAAGGGAAAGGGGGGCTCTAAAAATTTTACCATATAATAACATTACAAGAGTGGATTGTTTTAACCAGAAAAACCCTATACACGGGCACTTTCCCCCCCCAGCCCCTTGAAAGTCATTCAATTTTTTCCCTTTTCATAGATAAAAAAAGGGGCAAACTCGCAAGTGCGGCCCCAAAATCAACCCCTGGCCCCGTGCCCTAATGTAAACTTTAAAGGAAACTAAAGGGGGACTGAGGTGCTGAAACCCTCTCGGGGGCTTTCACTTTTTTAATCACATATATTTTAGAAAAAAAAATTAAAACCCTTTTTTGGAGGGACCCCCACGTCAACTTACATTGTGGCAAAAACCTTTAAAGGGGGCCACCCCACTTTTAATAGCTTTTTGGGGAAAAATGCTTAGTTTGGGCAAGTGTGCATGTGTTACATATGGGTCACGGGGGAATTTCACCATGGTGGGGCACCTTGGTTTGGGACCTCACCTACCTTCCCCACTGACCCCATCCTTTTTTTTCTCAAACTTTTCACCATTCACAAATTTAAAAAATTGGGCCCCTCAGTCCCACCAAAAAAATTTGACTTGGGGTTATTGACCTGAGTCTAATGGGTATTTGGGCCAACCCGGGGGAAAGCATCTTTATGTTTTTACTTTTTATAAGGGGGGAAGAAGGGCAAAGGAAGGATCCCCTCTAATTTTTTAAAAAAAAATAAATTTTTATTAGAAAAAGCTAAAATACCCGTATAAGGAAAAATGATGTTGGGAAATATGGCAAATACACCCCCAAAAAAGGGGCCCCGAGAGCGAATGTATGAAAAAAGGGGGGCACCAGATTTCTGTTGTGCTTTGCGGCCAAAAACCGTCCAAAAAGGGCCCTGTTCTTTAGAGTAAACTTGGCGCTTCAGCCCCAAAACATGCCCCTGTTTTTAAAGCGCCCAAATTTTTGGGGGAGGGTCGCCCCAGAATCGTATGTTTGCACATTTGGCGCATAACTGTCATACGAATCCATACCGGTTTCAAAGTTGTTTGGCTGAGATTGTGCCATATATCAGGACACATGTTCAAAGGGCTGCGAGACACTTTTACACAGACTGGCGCCTTCTACAGTCCTCTGCAGTGATTTAAAAGTGTCGTGTGAGTGCCAGGTTTCATACATGACACCCATAACATCTAGGATCATATACATAAGTCCAAATGCACTGGGCCTCATTTATCAAAACAGTCTAACAGTAAAATTGTCTGTATTGCCCATAGCAACCAATCAGAGCCCATAGCAACCAATCAGAGCCCATAGCGACCAAAAACAGAGGGAATAGCAACCAATCAGAGCCCATAGCCACCAACAAGAGCCCATAACGACCAATCAGAGCCCCTAGCGACAATCAGAGCTCATAGCAAAACCCAAACAGAGCCCATAGCAAAACCCAAACAGAGCTCATAGCAACCAATCAGAGCTCATAGCAACCAATTATAACCCATAGCGACCAATCAGAGCTCAGCTTTCATTTCATATAGGGCTCTGAAAAAATAAAAGTTGAGCTCTGATTGGTTGCTATGAGCTCTGATTGGTGGCTATGGGCTCTGATTGGTTGCTATGGGCTCTGATTGGTTGCTATGAGCTCTGATTGGTGGCTATGGGCCCTGATTGGTGGCTATGGGCTCTGATTGGTGGCTATGGGCTCTGATTGGTTGATATGAGCTCTGATTGGTGGCTATGGGCTCTGATTGGTGGCTATGGGCTCTGATTGGTCGCTATGGGCTCTGATTGGTCGCTATGAGCTCTGATTGGTCGATATGGGCTGTGATTGGTTGATATGAGCTCTGATTGGTTGCTATGTGCTTTGATTGGTTGCTATGGGCTCTGATTGGTTGCTATGGGCAACAAAGACAGTCTTACTGCTAGACAGTTTTAATACATAAGGCCGTATGTATTTGGATGTGATCCCGCTCTCTATGGACCTTCTTTCTGGGTGATTTGCCATCACTGTAACATTTCATTATACTATATATTATTATCTCTAATACAATGTCTGTGTGACTATTACTTTGCCGTGTTGTTGTCGTTGTAAACCATTTTCGTCCATACTGCAGCGTCATATTTGCTTTTCGATTGCCCTAACAATATCAGTGCATGGTTATTCCTCTTACTGCAGGGTCACTTCTCTCCGTCCATTCCCAACCGAATGAATCAGGCAACGCTCTGAAGACCCCCGTGGAGTGTCAGCCGCTGCCGTCACCGAGCTGCCACATGGACAGTGACGACATGCCTAAAATCCCCCCTCCACGCCCGGCCTCCAGGTCACCCAGTCTGAACCGACTGCTGCAGCGGCAGGTAATGCGGATTAGGTTCGGGAGCTGTCATTTTTGGTTTTGGTCTCAGTATAGGGGAGAAATGTCTCTTTGCTGGGACCCGGCTGCTCGGACCCCACCAGTCAACAAAACGGGGATCATGAAGACTTTGGAGGAGCAGCAGTGCGCACGTTCATCAAGCTGCTTCTTGCAAAGCCTTCATTGTCTTATCCATTGTGGGGTCCCAGCAGCTGGACCTCCAATGACCTATCCAATAACTGTTTTTCATGGTGCAACCCCTTTAAGCATCCATTGGTGATCCCCAACCTGTGGCTCTCCAGCTGAAGCGCACTACAACTCCCAACATCCTCTGAAAGATGCAAATTATCAGGGCATACTGGGAGTTCGCAACAGCTGGAAAACCATAGGTTGGAGACCAGTGCCATAAACTACTGTATGTACATTGGGGGCTCTTGCACCTCTACCCATCAAAAACTTATGCTCGCTCGACTGAACTCTGTGTGCATTAATAGCTGGCGGACATCTACATGCACTCACAGCTCAGTCGAGCGTGCATATGTTTTTGAGGGGTAGAGCTGCAGTAGACACCTCTTGTGGTGGCTGATCTCCAGGGAGAATAAAAGGACTGAATGTGTAACTGAACATTCCCCATCTTTCTTTTCCCAACATAATTTCAGGGGTGTGAGGCCCTACACACATCACATGTCTTTCCAGTCCACTGAAACTTTTCTGTTATATACAGTCATATGAAAAATTTTGGGGGGCCCCCTATTAATTTTAATCATTTTAGTTCTAAATATTTTGGGTATTTGCAACAGCCATTTCAATTTGATATATCTAATAACTGATGGACACAGTAATATTTCCGGATTGAAATGAGGTTTATTAGTTATTAGATATATCAAATTGAAATGGCTGTTGCAAATACCCAAATATTTAGAACTAAAAATGATTAAGATTAATAGGGGTGCCCAAACTTTTTCATATGACTGTATATAACAGAAAAGTTTCAGCAGGACTGGATGACTATGTGATGTGTGTAGGGCCTCACACCCCTGAAATGATGTTGGGAAAAGAAAGATGGGGAATGTTCAGTTACACATCCAGACTGTATATGGGGGCCTTACATTCTTAAAGAGGAGTTCCCACCATAGACTTTGATAACATATCCCTAGAATATGCCATCAAGGTTTAATAGGTGCAGGTCCCACCTCTGGGGTCTGCACCTTTCTCAGGAATGGACCCCTAGAAGAGCCATTCGCGCATGCGCACGACTTTCCATTCTGTTCTATGGGAGGAGTACAGTTGAACATAAGGCTCCCCTGTACTGGGAACACTCCCTAGAGGAAAAGAAAGGGAATGGATGAAAGAACAACACAGGCTCCCCTTGTACTGGGAACTCCCATAGAACAGAATGGAGAACACAGCGCTCCCCTGTACTGGGAACTCCCATAGATCAGAATGGAGAACACAGTGCTCCTCTTTACTGGGAACTCCCATAGAACAGAATTGAGAGAACACAGCACTCCCCTGTACTGGGAACTCCCATAGAACAGAATGGAGAACACAGTGCTCCCCTGTACTGGAAACTTCTATAGAACAGAATGGAGAACAGTGCTCCCCTGTACTGGGAACTCCCATTGAACAGAATGGAGAGAACACAGCACTCCCCCTGTACTGGGAACTCCCATAGAACAGAATGGAGAGTCGTGTGCAAGCTCTCCATTCTGAGCCGATTCTTTCAAGGACCTGAGATATAGTTTTTCGGCTCACCACCTACTTTAGAGCTGCTCCGTCAAGCTAAATTTATAACAATTGATGACATCTCTGCAGGTTATTTGTGCCGTGTTACGTCCCAACCAGAACTTCATCGTCCCTTTTGTCGCCTAGGAGGCCGTACAAATGGATTCGGTGGACTATCAGAATGGCGAGTCCAAGGATAGCCTTCAACTCGAATCAGCAGAAAGTTCCAAACCGAAGACACCGTCCGTCACTAACCTTGTTCCCAACTTGCTCTGCCCGACGCCCCTATCTCTGCAGGGAACCCCCCAAACTTCTCCCATACTATCTCCCCGCCACAGACACTCCAGCGTCCATACCCGCAACCATACTTATAGCCAACACAGTATTCCCAGCCGTCCTTCGAGCAGTGCGAGCAGCGACACCACCAACCCAGACGAGTCCACGTTAGAGTCCTCGGATCCGGCCGACGAAGAGGTCAGCCACATCAACAGCCTGGCCACCGGTTGGAGAGGACAATCCAACCATAGAAGTCACTCCGTTTCTCCATTCATCTCCCAAGTTTCATCTCCTCCTCCTCTTCCACCACTTAAGAACTGCAATAGCACAGCCAGCCTGGTCGGGACCAGCAGCAAAGACTTGAAGAAGTTCTACAGTGTTGATACTCAAGGATTTTTAGCAAAGCCCCTATGGGCGGAAGACCAAAGGAGGCACTCGATCGGGATCTGCCCCTCCATTGATGACGATGGAGATTCCTGCTTTGACCTGTCCATCGACGACAAGCAGGACTCTTCTATTCTCATACAGTCCGACCCGGAGTACATCAATGGGGTCCGTAGGAAGAAGAAGATGAGCCCGCCTTGTATTTCTATAGATCCTCCCATGGAGGACGAGAACGGCACAGCTTCACGTACCAAAGCATCGGAGAACAGCACGATGTTACGAAGGAGGACACCGTCCTGTGAATCCACCGCCTACAGGGACTCTTTAGACCTTAGCGACAACCAAGCTGTAGAGCAGCCGTCGAAAACCGAGAGACGGAACCAAGCACCTTGTCGCAACGAGCACTTGATCGTTCCGGGCTACTCTTTCGACCAGCTGGAGGCCAACAGCTTCTCAGAACTTTTAAGCGAGGGCGGGCGTCCCGCTTCTCCCTCCGTAGTCATCGTGGACTCCAGGCCCGACCCGGGGGCGTTAGAAATTAAGCAACTAGACCATCTTCATAGCAACAGCTCTGAAAAGAACAGAGACTTTACGGAAAGGAAGAGTTCTTTAAAAAATCCTGCACTATCCCCCTTCTAACACATTCAGCGAATGACGGACAAAAACCCATAACTTTTAAGGGAAAAAGGGGTTGTGACGTTTTTACGAAACCCCGGATAAGACGGGTCTAAGAAAGCCCCTTTGGGTGTTTTTGGGTTTAATAATGGGTTGGGGCGGGGGCGGGGGTGTTTCACATTGGAGGATGGAGAACGGCTGGATGTTTGAATAAAAAAAAGAAAAAAAAATTTTTTTGATTTGTTTGATTTTATAAACGAAATCCGGAGACGACTTCCCACGTAGCCTCAATCACATTGATTCGAGTTTTTATTTGAATGGTTTTTGGGTTGGTTTTTTTTTTTTTGCTTTGTTTTTTTTTTTTATATTTTTAAGTTGGCACTTTTTTTTTTTTTTTTTTTTATTGTGCAGAGACACAGAATCCTGAAGTGCTGACAGATGAAGACTTGTACAATATCTGTATATCAGCAGTATAAATAAAATAGAAATAATGTATTTGTGAAAAGGACCATCGTTTTTTGGCCAAAAACCCGTGTTGGGTTTTTTTGCCAAGTTTTACAATACAGGCTGGATCTGCTTTTAAAGAAGGCCCCGGGCAGTCAGGATACACGCATGGGATCAAAACATTTTTTGGATAGCTTTTTAAAAAAGGCCCCGGCAGGCAGGAACAACGAAAGGAATCAATACAGGTTCTGGATACTGCTTTAAAGAAGGCCCGGTCAGGCAGGATACAACGCATAGGGATCAATACAGGTTCTGGATACTGCTTTAAAGAAGGCCCGGGGCAGGCAGGAAAACGATAGGGGTCAAACAGGTTTGGTATGCTTTTAAAAAAAAGGCCCGGTCCCTCAGGATACAAGATAGGGTCAAAAAGGCGGATACTGCTTTAAAGAAGGGCCCGGTCAGTCCCGGATAAACGCATAGGGATAATCAATTTGATAAACTGGTTAAGGGGGAATTTGGGAATTGGGGGTTTATTATTTGGTTTCATTAAAATTCACCTCGGGCTTATAAATCAAATGTTTTTGTAACTCACCATGAGAAGCTTAAATGGGAAAACGGGGAACTCCAGGAGGGAATCTACACCAGCTCAAGCGTCCTTAAAATAGTTGTCCCCTACAGGGTTTCTGCCACCCCCAGTGTTCTGGGAGCTAGATTTTTGAATTAGGGGGTTTTTTTGTCTGCCTTTCCCCCTCTTCCTCCCCCCCTCGACAAAAGATCTCCCTCCTCCAAGAGTAACTTCTATACGCAGGGGGAGGGCAAGGGGGTTTGCTTTCAGGGGGTTTAAACCCCGTGTGTGCCCACCTAGGTTGCTGCTCACTGCTGGAAAGCTGCACTGTGGGCTGCTGTGGCCAGCTCTTGTGCTCCTTTTCCCAGAGTCAGGGGGACAGAAAGGGGGGGGGGCTGATCTTTAGTGGTGTGGAGCCAGAGGTCTGTGAAGCGTGTAGGTAATAAGCAAGGCAGGGGGGGATGAAAGGTTCTATACCCCCTGCTTGCATACAAATTCCCCGGCATCTCAACAAAAACAAAAAACACTGTCCTCCCATCAGAACAACACAGGGCAGCTGTGAAGTGTGTTACTATAAAAACCAGTGTCACTAATACGCAGAGCAGGGAGGGATAAAAAACCCGTTCAATCCCCCCCTGATCTGTTCTATTATATACCAAAGCTCCACAGATTATAACACACTTCACGCTGTCACTCGTATTGCCCACAGATCAGCTTCCCCTTTGCTCTCAATCTGTGAGAGAGCGGGAAGGGAGCGGGCACACACGGGGTTTAAATCAGGCAGCAAGCTACACAAAACACAATGCTGGTAGTAACCCCTCCCCCTCCCGCACTACAGAAGCATAAAAATTGGCCTCATACTGGGGCGGGGGGGCCCTCTGTGCTCTGACCTGAAAATTGAAAGCAGATAGTCCCAGCACTGACAGCCTGAAAAAAAAATCAACAGGTGGCGCTATAGAGTTTTGAGAAGGATGTATACTACAATGGGGATAATAAAATCAGTGGGACATTTGTAATGAAGAAATTTTGCAAAGCTGCTTTTTTTCTAAAGATCTTTTTAATTAAAACCCAATCTTTTGGCGAGAAAACCCCCTTTTACGCTGGTACCAGAGCTTCTGAAAGTCCCAAAGCTGTCCGGGTCTATAAGTCTTAAAAAAAAAAACAGGCAGACACAACCTAGTATTGTGCCCACTTAGGTACGAGGTCTTTTGTAAGGGGCCTCACCCTTTCCCATGGAGGGACCAGCTCCCTGATCTAAGATAAGGGATCAAAATCACTCCAAAACCAACATGAGGCCCCATTAGGTGTAAATTAAGCAAGTGAAGTCTACAGGTTTGAAGATGAACGAGGTAGAAAAGCCTGCGGTTTAAAATTGTGATACAAAAATGGAAATAATTTTTAGCTTAATAACAAGAAGGGAAATTAGACACAAATAGTCAAAAATTCATAGCGCTACACTGGTCTGTTGTGGTCTGTGGAGTTCTGCAACTTTGGCATCTACCTGGTGTTTCTGTGGTTCACCATGCAGTCAATGACATCTAAAGGGCTCATGGGAAATGAGCTAGGACTCTGCAGCGCCACCTAGTGCATGTAGCGTTCCTACCAACTCCTCTTACCTTGAAATTGAAGGGGGATTAGAGCCACCTAATACTCATCTGCAACTTTTTTTTTCAGGGTGTTTGCTCCTCATCAGTGCAGAGTAGAGATCACAGAGTTTAAAAAAAAAAAAAAAAAGCTTAGAAATGACCGGGAAATGAAACCCAAAAAAGGTTGGCCAAATGGGTAAGCTTTGGGGCGAGAAGTGGACGGGGCGGAGGTGTTTGTGGGAACCTGCAGCCGCCCCTTGCTTTATTCAGAAACTTTGTCCTGTCCAATAAGCCTGACCCCCATTTAAGGGGCGAAAAGTGACGCTGCCCCCATGGTCTGTTTGTCGTCCCAAATGTTGACCCAAAACACTCATGAAATTGGGGGCCTACAAGGACCCAACTGGGGCAGCCCTCGGGTCTTTGCAACCTCACTGACTGCATAATACACAACAGGGCAAAGATCAGAAGGGCGCCCCCCGCTGGTGATGGCTCAGATCAGGGCAACGCAGCAGCACCGGTGCCCACTGATTGTTACCCCTTCCCCTTACTTCTTTCCTGTTCCAAGACAGAAGGGGTTTTATGACCTTGCAGGGGGTTTTGGATGAGCGGGACCCCATTTTGGGGAAAATTAAGGGGTAAGAGCCCAGCATGAGCTGCCCCTACATTCCCATAGGGCTATACGCTGATTACAGACTATCACCCCCCTTATAGGCTGCAGCTATCCCCAAAAATTCCTCTGTGATGGGCCACAGCCTGGCTCTGTGGTTTCTTTATGTGGTAGCCATCACCATCGTGCCTGGGCCCCCGTGGCCATAGTTAAACACCGAGTACTAATTCTTTAACTTGTCCCAACCCTGGTACGACCCCCTGAAATGGGCAAACCCTGTGAGGGCCCTAAGCGACTGGGTATATACAGACTACAGACTGGCACTGAGTTCCTGGTGATCAGTGGTATCTACTGCAGTCTTGGTGCTCCATTGGTGCATACAAGATTTGTCCTTGGTGGACACAGACAGTATGAAGTCCCTGGAGGAGTTTCTATTTCTTTTATATTTTATACAGAATACCTATTGGACAGGGATATATAGCATTCTTCAACTAGTCCCTGGTGGTTAGTGGTACCTTGTACATATCTGGAAGCCAGTTGATAAATACAGAAGCTGCCCCGGGTGGACAGAATTTAAAATGCTAGTGTCTAGTCCCTGGGGGGTCAGTGGGGACTTTTACTCTTAGTAGCGGTTGATTTATACAGAAATCCCTACCCAGAGGATAAGATATAAGATTATCCCTGATGGCAAAGGGGGTAAACTTTTGCATTTGCTTGGTTATGACAGTGCTATAAACAATGTCTAGTCCCTGGTGGTTAGTGGTACTTCATACATTCTTCGTTGATTGGTGTATGCAGTATACCTGGTGGACAGGGATATAGAGTACTCTTCGTCTAGTCCCTGGGGGTTAATGGTATCTTGTACATTTCTGGAGGCCAGTTGGTATAAACAGATGTAGAGATATACAGCGCTGTGTCTAGTCCCTGGTGGCCAGTGGCCTCTTCTACAGTTTTAGTAGTTGGTTGGTTTATAGAGACTCCATACCTAGTGGACAGGGATATACAGTGTATAGTCCCTGGTGGCAAGTGCTATCTTCTGCATTTTTTCTTGGTCTATGGACAGTGTATAGTCCCTGGTGGGTAGTGGTACCTCGTACATATCTGGAAGCCAGTTGATATATACAGAAGCTGTCCTGGATGGACAGAGATATACAATGCTCAGTGTCTAGTCCGTGGTGGTCAGTGCTATCTTCTGCATTTTTCTTGGTCTATGGACAGTGCTATAGTCCCTGGTGGTTAGTGGTGCTACTTACATTGTAGGTCCTTTGGTGGTCTTTATAAAGTCCATTCTGCGGCGAATGGTCTCTGGTCGTCAGTGGTACCTTCCACCCTCTTCGTAGTCAGCTGGTGTATACAGAAGCCATACCTAGTGGACAGGGATATACAGAATACAATATATTGTTCCTGGTGGTCAGTGGTACCTTGTACATCTTTGCTGGTTGGTTTGCGTATACAGATTTTATCCCTCATGGACATGGCTATATAATATTCAGTGTCTAGTCCCTGGTGGTTAGTGGTAAATTCTGCATTCTTGGTGTCCCTGCTGGACACTGATACAAACATTATCCAGTCCCTGGAGGTTGGTGGCACCTTCTACAGTCTTAGTAGTCGTTGGTGTATACAGCTTTGATCCCTGGTGGACAGGAATATGAAGTACACAGGGTCTGCTTCCTGGTTGTTAGTGGTACCTCTTATATTTTTGTTGGCCAGTTGGCCCCGGTTGATAGGGATATGCAGTATACAGTGTATAGTCCCTGGTACGTGGTGCTGTCTACATTCTTAGTAGTCGGCTTGTGTTTACAGCTTCCATACCTAGTGTAGAGGTATATACGGTATACAGTGAATAGTCCCTGCTGGTATGTGGTGCTATCTACATTCTTGGTCCTCAGGTGGTCTTTATGGAGTCCATTCTAAGGTGAATGGTCCCTGGTTGTCAGTGGTACCTTCTACATTCTTAGTAGTCGGCTTGTGTTTACAGCTTCCATACCTAGTGTAGAGGTATATACGGTATACAGTGTATAGTCCCTGGTGGTAAGTGGTGCTATCTACATTCTTGGTCCTCAGGTGGTCTTTATAAGTCTTTGGGTGAATGGCCCCTGGTTGTAGTGGATATTCTATTCATTATAGTCCTGTGTTGTACAGCTTCCATACCTAGTGTAGGAGGTATTTACGGTCTACAGGGGAATAGTCCCTGGTGGTAAGTGGTACCTTCTACATTCTTAGTAGTCGGCTGGTGTTTACAGCCTCTATACCTAGTGGACAGGGATATAGAGTATGCAGTCCCTGGTGGCCAGTGGTATCTTCTGCATTCTTGGTGGCTTACTGGTGTATACCTGTCCCTGGTGGATAGTGCTATAAACAATGTCTAGTTCCTGGTGGTTGGTGGTGCTATTTACATTCTCGGCCCTTGGTCTTCATAGAGTCCATTCTGAGAGGGATGGTCCCTGGTGGACAGTGGTACCTATAGCATCTTGTCTATGGCCTCTGTGGTAAACTGGAGTATACGACTCAGCATCCAACAAGTGTATTCAAAGCTATGGTGCCTTGTGTCACCCAGCAGAGCAGGACACCTCCAAAATGAGGTCATTAGTGCGGTGATGGTGCCGGGGACCTCGGGCGCTGGGTGTATATATGGATCCCCTGTTCCCCTCCGCGGCCCGGGCACCTGGCAGTCCAGCTCCTTCCGTTCCTCATGTCTGTGCTCAGTACACATCCTGCTGACAGGCGGTCATTAGGGAGAGCTCCAGCCTTTCATGGATGCTCGGCTTTAGCAGTTTCTTGCCTTCTTTATTAGATCTCGCTGCTCCACATTTATGTGTTAATTTAGTTTAGGGCTCTAGAAGCCGGGCACGTGGCAACCAGCTGCTTATTCTGCTCTCCGAACCGAGAGCTTTAAAGGGGAACTCTCACCACATTGATGAGATCCAAACATGGAGGCAGAGGTAAATAAAGACTACTACCAAATACATTGCTGTTCTGATTTTGCTTCCTTTCAGAGTTAGAGCGGTTCTTATCTCTTGCCTGTGAGCACAAGCTTCCCTAGGTTACCGACCACCTCTCTCTGCTTTAGCAGTGGTCAGGATGGTGACGTCACTCTCTGCTGTGTCTTATCAGCAGCAAAGGAGCTTATTGAAGTTTCTTGCCGACAAACTTTAATCCTTTATAGCTCTGTAGCCTTCAGCCCTGCTGTTTAGAAACATCCGTCACCAATGTCCTAACAAGCTCAACTAGGAATAGCACAGCTGAAATGTCACTGCTGTAGAACTGCCCACAGCCTGAACAATAAGTAAGAGCCTGAAGATAGATAGATAGAGAGATAGATAGATATGAGATAGATAGATAGATATGAGATAGATAGATATGAGATAGATATGAGATAGATAGATATGAGATAGATATGAGATAGATATGAGATAGATATGAGATAGATATGAGATAGATAGATATGAGATAGATAGATGGATACAAGATAGATAGATATAAGATAGATAGATAGATATGAGACAGATAGATGGATACAAGATAGATAGATGTGAGATAGATAGATAGATATGAGATAGATAGATAGATAGATAGATATGAGATGGTCAGATATGTATGAGATAGATATGAGATGGTCAGATAGATATGAGATAGATAGATAGATATGAGATAGATAGATATGAGATAGATAGATATGAGATAGATAGATATGAGATAGATAGATATGAGATAGATAGATATGAGATAGATAGATAGATAGATAGATATGAGATAGATAGATAGATATGAGATAGATAGATAGATAGATAGATATGAGATAGATAGATAGATAGATAGATATGAGATAGATAGATAGATAGATATGAGATAGATAGATAGATAGATATGAGATAGATAGATAGATATGAGATAGATAGATAGATATGAGATAGATAGATAGATAGGAGTTATATACACATTTTTACCAGCGAAGGTAAAATCATCACCTGCAGGCTGATATTATCAGGATGGGAAGGTTCATGGATATTGGTCGCTTCCCAACCTAATACATACCAGCCCACAGCTAGCCCAGAAGCCGACTATTACATTAGGCAAGATGACAGGTCACAGGAGCTTATGTTTCATACTGACAAAATTGTAATCCTTTAGAGCTCTATAGTCTTCAGCTCTGCTGTTTAGAAACCTCCATCACCAATGCCCTTTTAATAAGCTGAGCCAGGAATAGCAGAGCTGAAACATCACTGCTGTAGAACTGCCCACAGCCTGAACAGGAAGTAGGAGCCTAAATATAGATAACAGATAGGAGCTACAATATATATATATATATATATATAATATATATATATATATATATATATATTTTATATATATATATATTATATATATATAACATTTTTACCAGCAAAGGTAAAATCAGCAGCTGCAGGCTGATACTATTAGGATGGGAAGGGTCATGGATATTGGTCCCTTTCCACCCTAATAATACCAGCCCACAGCTACCCCAAAAGCCGACTATAAATCAGGCAAGATGACAGGTCCAGTAGTGTACCCCATTGGAGTCCATGGAAGGAAATCCGGATGTAGTTCCTTGCTTTGTCTTGCATCCAGCTTTCATATTTGGGATAGCTCAAGATGGCCGGACAAGGTGACCAACCCTATACAAGCCAATATAGCTGACCGTACAAGCCATTGCTGTGCAATTTTCGGTCCTTGGAAGTCATATTGTCACTGCGCCTTATCTGCTGTTTATATCTGGATACAATACTCGAGGGATACAAACAGAACATTCGGCTGTTATCTTATGCTGCGCTCCTGTCCAAGATCTCTGTGAGAAGTGACCTTAACAGACTCGAAAATGCTGAAGGGACTGAGACTTTCTCCCCGGGGCCACGGCAGAATTATGGGAAACAATTTTCATATCCTAAATCTTAAAGTCGACCCAGCGGTGGCTATGTGGAGGTCTAGGTAGTTTAAGAAACACCATTGTTAAGATCTGTACTCATAGGAATAGCAATGGAACAGACCAGATGTCATTTTTCAGCATAAATTAACCACTAGGTGGCGCTGTACTCTTCTAATTCATGATTTTGTATAGCACCTATTAGAACATTTCGGCCGAAAGTCAATGCACTTGAGTTGTCCTCTTCTAGCTTATGGCTTTGTATAGCAACTTTAAGAGCTGTCCAAAATCAATTCCCTTGAGTTGTCCTCTTGGGCTCTGCAGAAGGGACTGAGACGTTCTCTCCGGGGCCACATCAGAGGGAAACAATCTGGGATTCTCTCAGCCTAAATCTTAAAGTCTACCTAAAAGTGGCTATGTAGAGGACTATGTAGAGGACTAGATAGCTTAGGAAGCACCGTTGTAAGGATCTGTACTCATAGGAATAGTAACGGAACAGCCTTGATTTGTCTGCATAAATTAACCACTAGGTGGCGCTGTCCTCTTCTAATTCATGGCTTTGTATTACACCTTTTAGAGCTTTTTTGTCCAAAATCAATTCCCTTAAGTTATCCACTTCAGCTCTGCAAAAGGGACTGAGACATTCTCTCCAGGGCCACATCAGAGGGAAACAATCTGGGATTCTCTCAGCCTAAATCTTAAAGTCTACCCCGTGGTGGCTATGTGGAGGACTAGGTAGTAAGGTCTACCCAACAGTGGCTATGTAGAGGTCTAGGTAGTTTAGGAAACACCATTGTTAAGATCTGCAGTCATGAGAATAGTAATGAAACAACCTTGATGTCATTAATTAACCACTAGGTGGCGCTGTCCTCTTCTAATTCATGATTTTGTATAGCACCTATTAGACCATTTCTTTCCAAAGTCAATGCACTTGAGTTGTCCTCTTCTAACTCATGGCTTTGTATAGCAACCTGTCCAAAATCAATTCCCTTGAGTTGTCCTCTTGTAGTCTGCAGAAGGGACTGAGACGTTCTCTCCGGGGCCACATCAGAAGGAAGCAAGCTGGGATTCTCTCAGCCTAAATCTTATAGTCTACCCAACGGTGGCTACGTAGAGGTCTAGGTAGTTTAGGAAACACCATTGTTAAGATCTGCACTCATGAGAATAGTAATGAAACAGCCTTGATGTCATTCGTCTACATAAATTAACCACTAGGTGGTGCTGTTTTCTTCTAATTCTTGATTTTTAACATTAACATTTCTGCCCAAAATCAATGCACTTAAGTTGTCCTCTTCTGTGAAGGTTTATTAAATTATGGGGAACTCCCAATTTTTAAAGGAGGAGAGCCGTCGTACAATTGAGCAGAGCTGGATTGCTCCCTGGCAGAAGTAAGATAAATGGAAGGTCCCGGAAAGTACGACATTATATGCAATCAATTATGCGCACATGTTACTGATCAAGGATCTCATGTCGGAATCACTTCAGTCACTAATATATAATTAATGAGATAAAAGGAATTTCCAGAGGTCACTTTGAATCTTTTTACACAAAGTTAAGTGACTACTTGGAAGTAATCACCTTCTATTATCCTGATAGCTTAATTAAATCCTTCATCAGTGAGCCGCTCACTCCAGAGCCCGGCGTGGCACACCTAGAGCACTCACATCCAATTACGGGCGCCTCCGGTCAATCAATGCGCATGATTGATTTGCATGAAGAGAGTCGCGCTCCAATCCTCTGGAGTTGGTAAGGGTTCCTTATGTCATCCACTTTTTCTTAATTCTTGTTTTGATGAGTGTTGGACGTGAGAGAGCACTTTGCGGAATGAGACTGTTCATCAAGCATACAAATCCTGACACCGCTATGATGAATGAAGGGAAGGCGGCAAGGGGTGCTGGCAAAGAATGTGTATGCTAAATCAGAGAAGTATCTATAGTGGGTGTGGAGGACTCACTGTACTATCTACAAGAATATAACTACAATAATACTGCCCCCTGTAGCGCAAAGAATATAATTATCTATAATACTGCCCCCTATGTACAAGAATATAAAAAATACTATCTTATAATACTTGCCCCTATGTACAAGAATCATAAACTACTATGGAATACTGCTCCTGTGTACAATGGAATTTAAACTACTACGAAACTGCTCCACCTGTGTACAAGAATATAGAACTTATATAATATGCCCCTCTACTGTACAAAGAAATATAAACTACCTTATATACTGCCCGACTTATTGTATACAGAATTAAACTACTATATGACTGCCTTCCTAATGTACAAGAAAGTATACACATAAGTATAATTACTGTGCACCTTATGTACATGATATAATCTACTATAATAATGGCTCTTTGTACAATGTGAATATAAACTATACAATAATGCGCCCTATGTACAGGAAATATAATTACTCATAATCTGCACTCGCCTAGGGTTACAAGGATTATAATACTACTATAATACTGCTCCTATGTAAAAGTATTTTAACTACTATAATACTGGCCCTATGTACAAGGTAATATTAATACTTATTAATACTGCTCCTTTGTAAAGAATACTAGACGACTATTTAATACGTGCCCCTATGTTACAAGAATTTTAACTAATAATAATACTGCTCCTATGTATTACCGACATATGAAACTAGACTATAATACTGCCGCTGTGTTACAAGAATATATACTAGCTTTATATGCGGCTGTGTACAAGGGTAATATACTATCAATAATTACTGGCCCCCTATGTACAAGAATATACACTATAATACTGCCCCCTTATGTACAAGAATAAATTATCTTCTATAATACTGCCCTTCTGTATGTACAACAATATAACTACTACTATACTGCCCCCTATGTACAAGAACTTGTAATAATACATATTAATAAATACTCAGTGATGTAAGAAAAGTATATTATTACTATCTTTACTGCACTTTGTTTACAGATAAGAATATAAACTACTATAATTTACTGCCCCCTAATGTACAGAATATAATAACTAATAGAATTTGCTCTCCGGATGTAACTAGAATATATCTACTTTAATACTGCCCTTAAGTACAGAAGAATGATAACTATATAATACATGCTCCCTATGTACAAGAATATAACCTACCTACTAATTACGTCTTGTACAAGAATATAAACTACTATAATAATGCTCCTATGTAAAGAGAAATCATAACTACTATAATACTGCCCTTTGTAAATGAAAATATGAACTATATAATATGCCCCTAAGTACAATGAATATAAGTACTATAATGACCTTGCTTCCCTATGTACAAGAAGATAACTACTATAATATGCCCTACGTACAACGACATATAAACATTACTATAATACTGTCATGTATGTACAAGTAATATAACTACTTATAATACTGCTCCCTTTGTTACAAGAATCTATAAATACTATTTATATACTGCTCCTGTATGTACAAGAATATAATACTATAATACTCGCTTCCTATGTACAAGAATATTAAACTTACATATAATACTGCTCCTTGTAAAAGAATAGTAATACGTATATCTGCCATTCAATTTTTTTAAATGTACATGAATATAACTACTATAATACTGCCCACCTACGTACAAGAATAAACTATATATTACTGCCTTATGTACAGAATTTAAAAACTACTATCATACTGCCCCTAGTGTACAAGAAGTATAATACTATAATACTGCTCCTATGTACAAAGAATTTTTAAACTAGCTATAATAATGAACCTTTGCTACAAGAACATAAACTACTATGAAATAATGCCCCATATGTACAAGAATAGGTAACTACTATAATACTGTTCCTTTTGGAAGCTGAGTGGCTAGAGTTAGTGTGCTACTCTGGTTCTGCATCATCTAGGGGAGGAAGTCGTTCCTAGTAGTGGATCGTGCTCAAGAGCTATGGGTCTTGGGTGCGAGGGGATGCCATCATGCCTTTCTGTCAGCAACATCTTGGTGCTTGCACAGCTGTTTATATGTGTCATGGCTGTTATACACATGCCCTTATGGGTTGGCATTCCACGGAACAGCATGATGTATGGGGATGGCGTGGATGTTCCCGATGTCACAGGTCTACCAGGGTCTCAATGTCGGAATTTGGGCCAGACCCGGGTTAGGACTATAATTGCTTGTATCTTCCAAGTGATCCGGCAGGGGGCCCGTGGTCGCTTAGATACCTGGAAGTTTGGCTTGTGCCAGCCAGACGTGAGAGAGAGGCTCTGGCCCCGCAGTAGGATTGAGGGCAAGCCTAGCTAGATCGGCTGACAGTGTGGATAACTGTTTGTTTGTGGGTCTGATTGTAGATCAAGGTCTCGATGATAGCTTAGGGTCTATACCTGAATGTGTATACGTCCAGTGGCCAGACGGGCCTGAGGGTTTTGTGTTACTGCCCCAAAAGTTTAACTCTTGTGCCGCTGGAAGAATAAGAACTGGCTGAAGCAAGTTTGAGAAAGCTTAAGCCTGTGGCGGGTCGTGACATACGTTATATCAAAAGCTTGGCGACCCGTGATGCTGAAGGAAAGTACGCCCCAGGACGGCCCAGGAGGGCTTCTAGACGCATAGTCGAGGCGTAAGCACTGTATTGTACAAGATATATAACTACTATAATACTTCTCCTCTTTGTAAAAGAATATAGAGATTACTATATATCTGCTGCCTATGTACAAACGAATAATAAAACTTACTTATAAATACATGCTCACTATGATACCAAGAATATAAATAACTATTAATACTGCTACTATGTACAAGATATATATATCAGTACGCTATAATACTCGACTCCTATGTTATAAGATAGATATAACTACTTTAATACTTGCTCCTTATGTACCGCTCAAGAATATATACTACTATAATTCTGTCTCTTATGTACTAAGGAATATATAACTACTATAATACTGTCCTCTATGTAAGAAGAATATAACTACTATATTATCTGCCTCTAGTGTATAACGATACTATAATACAGTTTAATACTGCTTCCCTATCTACAAGAAATTAAAATAGTATAATACTGCCCCCTTTGTACAAGAATATAGTACTACTATATACTGCCTCCTATGTTACAATCGAATATAAATATATAATACTAGCCTATGGTACTCAAGAATATAACTTACTATTAATGCTGCCTCATTGTGAAGACCAAGAATATTAATACTTTAATTACTGCTCCTATGTTCAAGAATATACTTACTATAATCACTGTCTATGTCCAAGAATATAATAACTACTTTAACACTGCTCCTGATGTACAAGAATTATAACTACTATAATACTGACCTCCTATATACATGAATATGTAATACTACTATAATTGACTGCACCCCTATGTTTCCATAGAATATAAATACTAAATCAGCTGTACTTACTGTAAAGATATTACTTCTTTAATCTACTGTTACCTCTAGTTGTAAAAGAATATAACAACTATAATACTCCCTCTATTGTACAAGAATTGTTATAAACTACTATGTATTATGCTGGCTCCTATGTACAAGATTTTATTCTATTTATAACTATATGTCCTCTATGTAGCAGATTAGATATAACTTACTATAAAGACTGCCTCTATCTTGTTACAAGGAAGTATTATACTATAATACTGCCCACCTATGTACAAGTGATATAACTACTCATTATTAATGCTAACTAGTGTATCTAAGATCTTTAACTTTTTATAACACTGCCCAACTAGTGTAATAGAATTATTAACCTACTATAATAGTGCCCATTGTTTATCATGGAATATAACCACCTATAATACTGCTACCCTAATGTAAATGAATTATAACTACCTATAATAGATAGTTACTATGTTCAAGAAGTATAACTAGACATTATAATACTGACCCTATGTTACAGGATATATAACTACTATAATACTGCTCTCCTATATACCAACGATATATAGAACTCTACTATATTAATCTGCCCCACTATGTACACAAGAATATAACTTATCTTCATAATTACTGCTCACTATGTAAAAGAATATAATCTACTATATAAACATGCCCCTATGTACAAGGAAGTCTATTGCTATACTACTAATTAACTGCCCTAGTTGTAAGGCAATTTATAACTTATAATTATTTATGCCCTATGTACAAGAATAGAATACGATAATACTGCCCCGTATGTACAAGACAGTATAAGACCTACTATACTACTGCTTTAGTGTACAAGATTATAACTACTATTATAATGCCTGTGCGCTTTGTGTACAATGACATATAATACAACTAGTATATACTGCCACTAATGTACTAAGAAATATAACTACTATATTTACTGGCCCCTATGTACAAGAATATAAATAATATAACTACTGGCCACTTATGTACAAGAATATAACTACTATAATACTGTGCCCCTATGTAACTAAGAATATAAATACTGTAATACTGACCCCTATGTTACAGGAATATATAATACCTATTATTTACTCTGCTATCCTTTGTCACTAATTATATAACGACTAATACTGCGCTCCTATGTACTAGTATTATTAATACTATAATACTGCCCCTACCTGTCACAGATTATAAACTAATTATAATACTGTCTTCCTAGTGTACTAAGTAATGAATTATACCTACTATATACTGCCCCTGACTGTTTACAAGAATAATATTACTAAACTATAATACTGCTCTTTGTACAAGAAATTATATAGAATACTACTATTAATATCTCTCTTTGTAGATAACAAGAATATAAAAAAGCAACTTTATTGATTTGCCTACCTATGTACAAGATTTTACTACTTATAATACTGTCTCCTCTATGTGTACAAGGAAGTATAATACTTATAAACACTTGTCCTATGTACAAGAATATAACTACTTATAATACTGCCCCTATGTACAAGAAGATTACTACTATACTATAATGACTCCTATGTACTAAAGAATATTAACTACTTATAGAACACTGCCTCCCTATTTTGTACAAGAATCTAACTTCTATTAGATTACTTGGGGCGCCTATGTACAGGTGAATTAACCACTAATAATACTGTCCCTTATGTTACAGAATTAAAACCTATATAAGTTCTGACTCCATATGTCACAGAATTATAACTACTCATAAATATACTGCATCATGTACGAGGAATATAAACTACTATAAATACTGCTTCTTTATTACATGTATATTAAGCTACTTTTATACTGCACCCTATTGTACAAGAATTATACATACTATTTAATACTGGCTACTATGTAAAAGAATATTACTACTAATAATACGCTGTCACCTATGTACAAGGAATATAGCTCACTATTTAATTACTTGCCCCTATGTACAGGATATCTATAACCTACTATTAATACTGCCCTTATGTTACAACGAATTAGTACATACTATAATACTGCCCCTATGTACAGAAGTTTATAAACTATATAAGATACTGCTTCCTATGTACAAGGAATATTAACTACTATAATATATCGCCTTCTCTATTGTACAAGAATAGATAACTTACTTATATTACTCGCCACCTATGTGACTTCAAGTAATATCTGAATACATAATACATGGCCCCTATTGTACAAGAATATAATATATAATACTGGCCCGTATGTACAGAACTTATTACTAGCTGTAACTACTGACCCTCTATGCTAACAGGAATATTAACAATACTTATAATACTGCTCAGATGTACCAAAATAAAAATCTATAACTCACTAATAATACTGCCTCCTATGTACAAGAAATTTAACTACTATAATACTGCCCCCTATGGTCAAGGAATTAAAACTATTTTATAATGTTATCTGTCTCATATGTACAAGAATTAGTAACTACTATAATACTGCCCCTATGTTACAAGATATGAAACTACTATTAATAACTGGCCTCCTATGTACAAGAATATAACTACTATAATACTGCTGTAGGTGATAACTTTCTTGTGTATGGGCTTGTTTGCAGACTGGACACAGCTTATCCCCTGTTATCGCTCTGGGTTCTCTGCTGTCAGTAGCTCGCTGTTGCTTCTGGATAGTGACTGCGGTGGATGTATGTTGTGGATCTGTGCTCGTCTCGTCCTCTGAAATACGTCCCATTTTAAGCTGTGTGACATGGCCTAAAACAGTGCAGCGCACAATCCTTGTCATCTGTGTGTTGGTTTGCTGGTTGCTATTTCTGCGCAGGAACACGCCCTAGTTGAGTATAGTAACAGCAGTGAATGGAGCCGGCTCGTTTCCTTGCTTGCTAATTAACCCTTATTACAGTTGCAGTAATCTTAGGGTGAATGAGAAACAATGCGCGCACAATTACATATACCTCCAGATCGGCACCCTCACGTGATGAGGATCGCAGTGGTGCCGATTGGTTAATCATGGAGTGGAAGTTGGTGGAACGGCAATGTTTCCGTTGTCCTTTTCTGCAATCAGGATCGTTCTACATGCCAATGACTGTAATATGTTGATCGCTACTCACTAGTGGTTCAGGTAACCTTAGGAGGACTCAAAAAATAAAAGAAAAAAGAAAAAAATTAAAAGTATAAAAAAATTAAAAGTTCAAATCACCCCCCTTTTACAAGTAAAATGTGACACATAATTGGTAATTCTTCGTTGCTGTGAAAGTAGCGACTCTAATTAAATTGTAAACTATGATTTAAGCAATCGTACAATTGTAACACTGCGACAACAACAAAAAATTTCCAAAATTACGGTGTTTTTTTTTTTTTTTTTCCCATGTCCCCTAAAAATTGGAAGAAAGGGGTCAAAAACTAAGTCGCCATCTTTCACCTATAATGGGCAATAAAAACTACACAGCAGCTGCAAGAAATGCAAGCTCATTTATTGGAATATAAGCAAAAAAAAATGTATTGGACACTCAGAAAATGGAGCCAAAATTTTCTAGAATTAGAAGAAATGTTCGTGATTTTTTTTCACGGCACCAAAACATTAAAATCCTTTAATGTTTGGGTGTCACCGGAATCGTTTCAACCTGCAGAATCCAGAAAACATCTTCAGAATCCAAAGATCAGAGGAATGCCGCTCAAAAACAATATAACCTGCAAAACAGATTGGGGCAAGGGGACCTTTTTGTTTTTTTTTACGTTTTGCCCGCGCAGTTGAGAATATTGTTTAGTGGTTTCTACCAGTATATTTCTATGTTACATTGAATGACCCATTAGACAAGTACGCTATCTTGTTCTCATTAGGTCTATGTAGATGTTAAAAAAAAAAAAAAAAAGGTATGGCTCTTGGAAGATGGGGAGGACAAAAGGAACGGGACAAAATGAAAAGAATAGGACAGTGGTTAATACAGAGTCGAGTTGATACCTTAGGAGGATCTTCAGTTAGATCGGTTGTTACCATTGGGTTTTTGCGAGTATTTCACAAATACTCGGCATTCAGCGCTGAGACTTCAAGACTTGAAATAATCATAGTTGTCGTAGGGGTTCCTAAGGGATGTTATTGGAAGGGTCGCATCGTTCTCAAAGACCCAACGCCACCTTCCTGTAAGATATGCTGGCACAACGGACGCGGTGCTGAACTTCCTCCTGTCCTCTGGGACAGGTGGCCAAGGCTGCCATCAGGAATTTAAGGACCTGTACAGAAGAGGCCTATGGGCCCTCTCCCATTATCAGTTCCTATCTTGCACCATACCAGTGGGCCTTCTTTGAAAATTTGATAAGGGCCCCTAACAGCAGTACTGCCTGCTCAATAGGTGGCTGTGGCGGCAGGCGAAGTGCCCTATATCTTCCAGCGTTTCTTCAGCAATGGGGGACCTCGCAGTTATTTTCGATTTGTGTGAGTATATGGCAATACCCAAGAGTCGGTATTGGCGGTGTACTGGTGCCCAGCCTCTGTGTGGGGTTGATTCTTGGAGTCTCCTTGGAGGGGAAGTGGATGCTTGGGACCCACCAAGTGGTAGTTGATTCTTGGGGCCAACCAGTGGAGTTGATTACTTGGGACCCACACCAGTGTGGTGTTGATACTTGGGAACCCAGCAGTGGGTTTGATATTGGCGGAACCAGCAAGTGTGAGTTGATTACTTGGGCACCCAGCAGTGAGTTGAATTTCTTGGGGCCACTGCTGGGTGGTGACTTCTTGGGGACCGCACGTCGGAGTTGATTCTTGGGGAGACCCTATGCAGTGGAGTTGATTGTCTTTGGGCCATCCAGTGGGAGTTTGATTCTTGGGCTCACCAGCGTGAGAGTTATGGAGAGGATGCTTTGGGCCCCACAGGCGGTACAGTAGTATGCTCGGCGCCCCACCAGCGTGACAGGCATGCTTGGGCCCCCACCATTGCGGACAGGATGCTTGGGTCCCACCCGTTGACGTTGATTATTGTGGGCCGCCATCCAGAATACCCTACCTGACTTCTTTACTATACACAGGCAGATCACAGGCCTCATGCAGAGGGCTCCAACCGCAACCAGGAGACCTAGGCGGCGCACATAGTCCGGGGGGTTTCCCCTGCTCCGCTCTGTGGCCCTGTGTGGCCTATGGTAACACCAGTATGTCTCAAGGATCGTCCTACACTTCCAGGAGGGACAACAGAGGGACGGCATACCAGCGTTCTAAAAAAAGATGTAGATCCATCAAAGCAGGAGAAGTCAGAGGAGGAGGGGAAGTCTTCTTCAAGTGGAGCTCGTGTTACCTTGCCGCTTTCACTCAAAGGTGCTGAAGCGCGGCCTTGATCTAACACCCGATTAGCAGGCGCTGCTACGAGTCAATTACCGCGCAACGTTGCACGCGTAATCATTCGCTACTGGACGAGAGCCAAAGTCGTTTACGGCGAAGAGCTTATTGGTGCGCTGTAATTAAGGTGTTACCCGCGGCCAGTAGCATCCCACCTTGCTCTGCGGGACGCAATTTCCTTGCTCCAAGTTCATAGTTATAAAGAATTAGCATTAGCACAGGCCATTATCCGAGGCAGGTACGGCCGGGGCGGGGGGCTCAACTGTCTTAATCTCTGGATCTTTCTCATGTTTCACGCAGCAGCGTCTGCACCATCGGCGTATATGACGGCTCCGTAGCGCCGCCTGTCAGCACAACCTTCACTTTAATGAGTTTTACAGAATTATCTGATTTATTCCGTAGTGGAATCAGCAGCGGACCCATCTCCTTCTCAGACTCAATATTGAGTCAGGCAGGACGGTATTATTTACTAATTCATCTATGTATCACAAATGCCTTTCTCGTTTAGAACCGGGGGGTGTTTTTTGTTGTTCATATCTTGTGACGGCTCACTACAATAAGAAAATAGGAGGGAAGGCAGAGGGAGCCCGGGGATAGTCCAAACGTACTGACAGCCAGAAGAATAATACACACTCCACAGGGTGGCGTAATCTAAGTTGTTATATTCCTGTACATAGGGTGCACAGGTATTTTAGTTGTTATATTATTGTACATGGGAGGCAGTATTATAGTAGTTATCATCTTGTGTATATAGTAGGGCAGTATTATATTAGTTAGTTATATTCTTGTGTGTCATAGGTAGGCAGCTTATTTTTGTAGTTATATTCCTGTACATAGGGGGCAGTATTATAGTAGTTATATTCTTGTAACTAGGGGGGCAGTATTATAGTAGTTATTTTTCCTTGTAAATAGAGGGGTACAAGTATTATAGTGGTTATATTCTTTGTTATAAGACATTGGAATTACAGTATATTTAGTGGTTATATTCTTGTACTAAGGAGCTGTATTAATTTTAGTAGTTATTATTCTTGTACATAGAGACGGCAGTCTAGTATTATTTGTAGTTATACTTCGTGTACTTAGGGGCGGCATTTTTACTGTAGTAGTTTTATTCTCGTTGTAGTGTACTCATAGGGTTCGGCAGGTAGTGTACTATATAGTAGTTATATTCATTGTACTTAGAGGGCAGTATTATGAGTAGTTATATTCTTGTACATTGGGGGGCAGTATTTATTCGTAAGTTATTCTTCTTGTACATAGGGCGGCAGTATCTTAGTAGGTTTATTCTTGGTTACATAGGGGCAGTATTATAGTAGTATAATACTTGCTACATAGGAAGGCAGTATTATAGTAGTTTTATTCTTGTACATAGACTGCACTATTTATTGTAGTTATATTCTTGTACATGGGGACAGGTATTATTGTGGTATATTCTTGTACGCATGAGGAACAGTATTATTAGTAGTTTTGATTTTGTACATAGGGCAAGCAGTATTATAGTACGTTATTAATCTCTGTACATAGAATGGGCAGTATTATAGTAGTTATATTCTTGTATATAGGGGGGCAGTAGTATAGTAGTTATATTCTGGAATGTACTGTAGATGGGGGCAGTATATTAGTAGTTATATTCTATTTGTACATAGAGGGCAGTGAGTATTATTAGTCAGTTATATTCTTTGTAGCTATAGGCGGCATGTAGATGATCTTTATCGTAGTTTTATTCTTGTCCGCATAGAGGGCAGTATTATTGTAGTTATATCTTGCATTGTACATAGGGGGCAGTATTATTAGTTGATTTTATTCTCTGTACTAGGGTGGCGTATTTTTCGTAGTTATATTCTTTTTGTGTACATTAGGGGGACGGGTAGTTATTGTAGTTATTTTCTTGTACATCACGGGTGCTAGTAATATAGTAGTTATATTCTTGTACTGTAGGAGCAGAGTATTTATAGTATATTCTGTGTATTAGAGGGCAGTATTTATTGTAGTTATTATTCTTTGTTACATACAGGGCAGTTATTTTAGTAGTTTTATTCTTGTACATAGGGGGCAGTAGTATTGTTGTTTTATTTTTTTGACTAGAGGGGCAGTATTATAGTAGTTATTTTTCTTTGGTACATAAAGTGATCCGAGTATTATAGTAGTTGTTTATTATTGTTAGCATGGAGCGAAGTAAGATTATAGTTAGTCTCTTTTACTTGTACTTAGGAATGGGCCATCAGTAGTATTATAGTAGTTTATATTGCATTGTACATAGAGGGCAGTATTAGTAAGTTGTTATATTCTCTGTACATAGAGTGGCAGTATTTATATAGTTGTTATATTCGCTTGTGTACATAGGATGCAGTATTATATCGGTAGATAGTTTTATTCTTGTACAGATTATTTTAGGGGACAGTATTATCAGTAGTTATGTATGCTATTTACATAGGAGGCGAGTATTTCATAGTAGTTATATTCTTGTTACACTAGAGGGCAGTATCTATAGTATGTTATTGCTTGTACTAGGCGCAAGTATTATAGAAGTTTTTATTCCTGTACTTAGAGGGCAGTATTATAGTACGTTATATTCTTGTTTCATAGGGGGCTCAGTTTTATAGCTAGTTATAATTCTGTGATACATAGGGAGCAAGTATTATAGCTAGTTATTAATATCTTGTACCACGAGACTGAGGAGGGCTAGTCATTATATGTTGTTTTATTGATTCATTTGGTACATAGAGGCCTGTATTGTATAGTATGTTGTATAGTACTTGTTCTTAGAGGCAGTAATTATAGTAGTTATTATTCTGTACATAGGAGCCAGTATTATTGTAGTATACTCTCTGTAATATGGGGGCAGTATTATAGTAGTTTTATTCTTGTTACATAGGGTGCAGTATTATTGTATTTTGTATATCTTGTACCAATAGGTGTAGCGCAGTATCTTAGTAGGTTATATTGCTTGTATCATAGGGGGCAGTATTATAGTAGTTATATTCTTGTACATAGGGCAGTTTTTTTGTAGTTACTATTTCTGCGTACATAGGTGAGCGAGTATTATAGTAGTTTTACATCTTGTATCATAGGGGGCAAGTATTATAGTAGTTATATTCTTTTGTACTTAGGGAGCAGTAATTATGATCAGTATTTTTATCTTTCTATGTTACTATAGGGGGGCAGTGATTATAGTAGTTATATTTCTTTTTGTACATAGAGGGGCAGTTATTATGTAGTAGTTATATTTTGTAACGTAGGTGCAGTATTCTAGTTAGTTATTTCTGTACATTTAGGGTGGCACGTATTGTTATTAATAGTAGTTATATTCTTGTAATAGGGGGAGTATTCTAGTAGTTATATTCTTTGTATTAACAGTCTTTTACACGTATTTCAGGGGAGGTATCCACTAACCGGGGTGACGGGCACTTACACCTACTCAGATAAAAAAGTGAGGGATATTTGGCTTTTGGCTTGAAGTTTCTCTGGATGACGCACTATAAATGTTTGGTATTTTTTTAAAGCACTAAATGAGATCTCTTAAACTTTAAGAAAAATGTCAGTTAGGTAGAATACATGTGGATTTGGCATTATATCCATGATAACATTATATCCACTAGAAAAACCATGGCATAATGCTAATCACAAGACAGGACTGCTGACGCCATTTAGGCTATGTTTGTCCGTAATCGATATGCATGATTTAGTGAGACCACTGACCAACCAGTTGTAGAGCAGATCGTATGATCATAAATGCAAAATAGTAAAAGCAAAAGATATGATATGGACTTATTAACTGTTAGTAAATGCTCACTATGGTCGCCCTCCGCTGCCAATCTGCGAAAATGTCCTGGTGCCTGATTAGGTCGATGAATACGTCGTGATTTACCTTAGTTTACTTGTTTTCTATCACAAGTCTCTGCAGTATCTTGCCATTGCCTTCCCATAATGGAGTGTGTGTGGTGTGTGTGTGTGGTGTTTGTGTGTGTGTGTGTCAGTTGCAGGGGTTACCTTACAATACTGCTGGGGGGTTGGACATCTGCACACTGGGAAACTTTGGAATCGTGAAACTTTCTGGATTTTTGTACTTTTAAAAGTTGGTCGTCTCACTTCAGGGGGAATGGCTGCTTTTTATGTTAAAATTCCTGCAATAAAACAAGTCTCACTTTGCCTATATGTGTCCATTTAAGACAGTGTCTCATAGCCCCTATATATGTCCTAGATTATTCGCACTCTTGTATGAGCTTGACATCAGCTCTCTCAGGGTCATACAGGACCTGTTCAATATCTCTTCCTGATAGGCGCCATACACTGGTTGTCCTATAGCTACTGTGAACTCTGTTGTGATCTCTTGCTTGATAGGCTGCGCCGCAGCACTGGTGCTATAGCTACAGACTGTTTTGATCTCTCATGGATAGGCTTTGTCCAGCGTGGTGTGCTATCAGCCTACAGACCTGTTCTAATATCTCACTGATAGACTGCCAGCATGGTTGCTATAGCTTACAGACCTGTTTTGATTCTCATAGCCTGATAGAGGCTGAGACATGGTTTGCCTCAAGTCTACCGACTGTTCCATCTCTGATTGGCTGCCAGACTGGTTGATATAGCTACTGACACTGTTTGAATCATACTCTCTTCTTGATATGACTGGCTCAGCGCTGGATGCCTATAGCTTTATACCTTGTTTGATTCTTCTGATAGCGAATGCACTGCGCTGGTTGTATAAGCTGTGCGAGACTGTGTCGATCTCTCCTTATAGGATAGATAGTTTGGTTTGCTATAGTGCAAGGAATGTTCCATCTCTCCTGATGTAGGTGCCGCACTGGTTGCTATATAGACTACAGACTGTTCGAATGCTATCCCTGATTAGGCTTTGCAGCACTGGTTGATATAGCGCTTTAGACAGACCTGTTCGATCTCTCTCGACTAGGCTCGCCAAACACTGGTTGCTATAATACATGACTTGTTCAATCTCTCTGATAGGCTGCCAGCATCTAGTCGCTATAGGCTACAGGACCTGCTTCTTACTGCAGGACTAATGAAGCCAGTATAACGCCTTGCCCTGAGAAGTCATTGTTAGATACCAAGAAAAACAGGTCTGAGGTGTAGAGGAATCGTATTGGAAGGAAGTGAGACAACCCTTAAGGACACACGCAGTCTATTGGTCTCAACAATCGGACTGATGTATCTAGTTGCCATATTTATTTGAGTAAAATCTAGTTATCTCGGTTCGATTTTTCGGTCTTAGTGATGTGCCTCGCGATCGCTCTACTACTGGTTGTTGAAACCTTTCTGAATCTGACTAATCATGCTACGATTAAGGGCACTTTGGCCTGAAACGCGTCAGCAGTCCCGTTCGTCGGCTTCATCATGTTTTACTGGTGATAATAAACGTATCCGGTTTTATTCCAAACCGCTGGATTTCCTGCTACATTTTTCCTAAAGTTAAGAGATGGTCTCATTTAGTAAAAATTAAAAAAAAAAAAAAAAAAATTCAACAATTTTTATATTCATCCTGAAATTTCAAACGATAAGTCAGAATATGTCAACTAAACTTTTTGGGAGTAGTGTAAGTGCCTCACACCAGGTCAGTGTACTCCGCTGAAATACTCTGCACTGCTGGAATGCTAGCCTGGAAAAGGGCTTTTTTGTTTTTATACATTAACTCCAAACACACAGCTACATGTTGGATCCGTTAAAGGGGTTTTGCCACGATCTCATTTCATGCCTCCTGCATCCGGCTCTTCAGCTGTGTGTGCTCAGAAGGGGGCGTGTGTGATTTGTTTGAATTGCATATTATGTGACCCAGCAGGATGACATCAGCATGTCTTTCCCTCTGTAGTCAAAGAAAGGTCTGTTTATGTAAAGCATTGCGAGTATCTGAGAGGTAAAGTTTTTGCCTCACAGCACAAGGGTCCGAGGTTCAAATCCCTGTAGGAACCAAACCTGTGGATTTTTTTTCTCTTTATCAATGCACAGACCTGATTGAGGTTTATTTTTTATTTATTTGCACTGTTTGACTAATTACTAAGGAGCACAGAGGACGGGAGTAGAATGACAGCAACTGGGGTTGAACACTCAGTAGCTCCCTGTATATCGCACCCCGCCTCCCTGTATATCACACCCCGCCTCCCTGTATATCCCACCCCGCCTCCCTGTATATCGCACCCCGCCTCCCTGTACATCGCACCCCGCTTCCCAGTACAACGCACCCCGCTTCCCTGTCCATCGCACCCCGCATACCTGAACAACGCACCGGCACGGCTATCGCGCCCAGCCTCCCCGTATATCGCACCCCGTCTCCCCGTTTATCGCACCCCGCCTCCCCGTATATCGCGCCCCCTCTCCCCGTATATCGCACCCCGTCTCCCCGTATATCGCACCCCGCCTCTCCCCGTATATCGCACCCCGCCTCCCCGTATATCGCGCCCCCTCTCCCCGTATATCGCACCCCCTCTCCCCGTATATCCATACATGCCAACTCTCCCGTTTTCGGCGGGGGGGTCCCGCTATTTGGGGTCCCCACCCGCCCTCCCGGGGGAGTTGGCATTCCTCCCGCCGCCAGCAGGCGGCTGGGGGCTCTTTAAATGGCCGCGGCGCCGGAGTAGCGCCAGTGCGCTACTCTGGCGCCGCCAGGCCGCTCCTACAGGCGGGTGAAGCGGCCGCTGCGCCCGCGTCACCCGCCCAGAGTCTCGCTGTGCAGGGAGGAGGCAGGAGGGATCGCTCCCTCCTCCCCCTGTATGTCCGGCGCCGGTGTGTGCGCCGCACATACAGGTCAGCGGCGCAGAGGAAGTGACGCGCGGCTGCTCTCACTTCCCCCTGCGCCGCTGAGGAGATCGTCCGGAGCGGCCACGCTGCAGGAGCCTGGTGAGGTAAGGGATTTTTTATTATTTTATTTTTATTAGCTATAGGGGGGGGGGGCTCTGCCTGGCAACAATGGGGGCATCTACCTGGCAATAGAGGGGGCACTACCTGGCAACAGAGGGGACATCTACCTGGCAACAATGGGGGCTCTTCCTGGCAACAGAGGGGGCACTACCTGGCAACAATGGGGAGGTCTACCTGGCAACAATGGGGGCTCTTCCTGGCAACAAATGGGGGCTCTGCCTGGAAACAATGGGGGCACTAGCTGGCAAACAATGGGGGCACTAGCTGGCAAACAATGGGGGCATCTACCTGGCTAACAGAGGGGCTTCTACCTGCCTGTAAGGGGCACTACCTGGTTATGGGGGGTTACTACCTGGCTATAAGGGCATCTACCTGGCTTTCTTCCAAAGCCGTTATGCAGTTAGGTGGAGTGGGTGTGGCTTTTGAAGGGGGCATGGCATACCGAAAAGATGGGCGTGTACATGCAAATTTTTGACACGGCGCGCTACGCGCGCCGCCGTCTACAATCTCCTGCTTTTTCATTTTCAAAAGTTGGCAACTATGCCTATACCGCGCCCCGCCTCCCCGTATATCGCGCCCCGTCTCCCCGTATATCGCGCCCCGCCTCCCCGTATATCGCGCCCCCCCTCCCCGTATATCGCGCCCCCTCTCCCCGTATATCACACCCCGCCTCTCCGTATAACCCACCCCGTCTCCCCGTATATCGCGCCCCCTCTCCTCGTATAACTCACCCCGACTCCCCGTGTATCGCGCTCCGTCTCCCCGTATATCGCGCCCCTCTCCCCGTATATCGCGCCCCCTCTCCCCGTATATCGCGCCCCCTCTCCCCGTATATCACACTCCGCCTGTCCGTATAACCCACCCCGTCTCCCCGTATATCGCGCCCCCTCTCCCCGTATATCGCGCCCCCTCTCCCCGTATATCGCGCCCCCTCTCCCCGTATATCGCACCCCTCTCCCCATATAGCGCACCCCGTCTCCCCGTATATCGCACCCCGCCTCCCTGTATATCGCACCGTGTATTGCTCAGGGTCGGTATATTTGTGGAGCAGCATCGCCATCTTGTGGTCAGAGAGCAGATGACAGGGCTGTCCGGGGCGGATTCGTCCTCTTCCTCCGCCGTCTCTTCCCGGTCGGGCCCGGTTGCTGGTTCCGCTCTGCTGGGTCTCCTTGTCTAGGGCCTGGCGCTCCCGGAATAGCTGCTGAGGTTGCTCCAGTCTCCGCCGTCCTCTCATACACGGGGCTGCTGAACGCCGCAGGAAGTTTGTCCCTCTCGCTCGCCGTAGCTCTGGTTGCTATGGTTGGCGCGTCCCCTAGCAACGCACAGAATCTCCGCGACATCCCGGGGCCGGATCCTTCCGCGGAGTCTTCCCTTCCGGTCTCGGTGCTGCCATGGCGTCTAATGCCAGCGTCTTCCTCCTGAATGTGAACGGGCAGATTGAGAGCGCCGAGGTGAGGCCTAGTACTGGCGGCGGCGGGGTCATCACCGGTCAGATCAGCCCTATATGGAGAGATCACGGAGGGACGCCAGCAATCCGGCACCTTGTAGTCTGGTATAGGGCTGAGCCGCTGCTCATCGTCTGTAGCCTGCATGTAGCCCATAGCAACCAATCAGAGCTCATAGCAACCAATCAGAGCTCATAGCAACCAATCATAGCCCATAGTGACAAATCAGAACTCATAGCAACCAATCAGAACTCATAGCAACCAATCAGAGCCCATAGTAACTGGTCAGAGCTCATAGAAACCAATAAAAGCTCATAGAAACCAATAAAAGCCCATAGTAACCAGTCAGTGCCCATAGTGACCAATCAGAGCTCATAGCAACTAATCAGAGCCCACAGCAACCAATCAGATCATAGCAACCAATCAGCTTTCATTTTTCCAGCACAGTTATTATTATTATTAATAATAATAATAAGTATTTTAAAGCGCCATTGATTCCGGGGCGCTGTACATTCAAGGGGGTCACACACAACATAAGTCAAACGAGTACAATGATAAGTGATTAAAGTTGTTTTGCCAAGATATGACTTATGTACCTGTCAGGCCCCCTCTGGTCTCTTCTGTTCTGAGAAAAGGGGCGTTCAAGCGCCGGCAAGCCACTCCTCTGTGATGTCATCTCGCCGCCTCCCATGCGCACTCCCGAGGCTGAATACTCAGTATTCAATCAGTTATAAGAAAGCTGATTGGTTGCTATGTGCTCTGATGGGTTGCTATGAGCTCTGATTGGTTGCTATGGGCTCTGATGGGTTGCTATGAGCTCTGATGAGTTGCTATGAGCTCTGATGAGTTGCTATGGGCTCTGATGAGTTGCTATGGGCTCTGATGGTCGCTATGAGCTCTGATTAATTACTATGGGCTCTGATTGGTTGCTATGAGCTCTGATTGGTTGCTATGAGCTCTGATTAGTTGCTGTGAGCTCTGATTGGTTGCTATGGGCTCTGATTGGTTGTTATGAGCTCTGATTGGTTGTTATGGGCTCTGATTGGTTGTTATGGGCTCTGATTGGTTGCTATGGGCTCTGATTGGTTGCTATGAGCTCTGATTGGTTGCTATGAGCTCTGATTGGTTGCTATGAGACTTCTCCCGTGCTTCCCCCACACTCTGGAACTCACTGCCCCAAAACCTCAGACTCTCCTCCACTTTCACCAGTTTGAAAAGCAACCTGAAAACCCATCTCTTCGGGAGCCTACAATAACCCCACTGTCCCTACACCCCCCACAAACATGTCTGCCCCTCACCTCCTGTCTCTTTCCCCCTTCCTTGTAGATTGTAAGCCTTCGCAGGCAGGGTCCTCTCTCCCTCTGTACCTGCTGTTAGTCACAGATTGTCACTATTGTAAATGTTTGACTTATGTAATGTATGTAACCCCCTGAATGTACAGCGCCATGGAATCAATGGCGCTCTAAAATAAATAATAATAATAATATGAGCTCTTGTTGGTTGCTATGGGCTCTGGTTGGTTGCTATGGGCTCTGATTGGTTGCTATGGGCTCTGATTGGTTGCTATGTTCAACACAGTCTTGCTATTAGACCGTTTTGATCATTGGGGCCCAGTATTGTGCCATTGCCGGGGTCCAGCAGGCGTCCTGGGTTCACAGGACATTTTTTATTTGGGTCATATCCTGCTGCCGCCTTCCTCAGTTGTTGGCGGTGTCATTGGTGGCGCCGGGTTGCGGGACTGCGGTGCCCCCGGGCAGGTGCGGCCTCTTCCTTTTTTCTCATGTGTTTTCTGTTTTTCTTCCACCAGTTCCCGGAGTTTGACGATCTGTACTGCAAGTACTGCTTTGTGTACGGACACGACTGGGCCCCGACCTCGGTAAGTGCCTGCGGCGCCCTCCTCTGCTCACACATATAACTGCAGCCGTCTGCAGTGAGCTCTGCGGGTGTCGGGTTCACACAGTGTTCTGTGACGCGGATTTTGCTGCGCTGATTACAAACCAAAACCAGGGATGAGACCTGCAGAGTATGAGGCGGAGGCCGGCGCCTCTCCGGGGTTATGCGTCCAGTGCTGGGTTTGGTTTACTATCAGCGCTGCGAACCACGCACCAGAACACACAGTGTGAGCCCGGCCTGAGGTGTGGAGCGCGGTGCCGAGCTCATCTCCAGTGATTATCCAGGGCGGGGACGCTGCGGATCTTATACTTTGTAGGTTATTCAGGTTTGTCAGAACTTCTCACTCCTCTCCCGCTGTGTCTGACTCCATCCTTCACACCCAGTGAGCAGACCAGCGAGCAAAGGGTGAACTAGTTGTGCACCAAGATCAGACCCCTAAATATAGTCGCACCCCTGACCTCCGAAATAACAATCTGATCCTGGGCAAACCCAAAGGGAAGCCCATAACAATGGGGTGTCACCCATATCAGCTGTGGCACACCCATACGTAGAGGAGATGCAGCACCCTACAGAGAGAAGGGGAGTGCACACCCCTACAGTAAAAGGGAAAAAAGAAGAGTGCACACCCATAAGTGAGAGGGAGAAAGAGAAAGGCAGCACCCTACAGTAAGAGAAGTCAGCACCCCCTACAGTAGAGGGGGAAAAGTGCAGACCCATACAGTAGAGGAGTGCAGCACCCATACAGTGAAGAGAGAGTGGGGGCACCCCTACAGTGAAAAAGATGCAACCCATACAGTGAGAGAGAGAGAGAGTCAGCCCCAAACAGTAGATGGGGAGAGTGCAGCACCCATACAGTCAGAGAGAGAGTGCAGCACCCATACATAGGGAGAAAAGTCAGCACCCAACAGGAAAAAGAGAGAGAGTGCAGCACCCATACAGTGAGAGAGAAAGTGCAGCACCCATACAGTGAGAGAGAGAGAGAGTGCAGCACCCATACAGTGAGAGAGAGAGTGCAGCACCCATAATAAAAGAGAGAGCATCACCCATACAGAGAGAGAGAGGCAGCACCCAACGTGAAGAGAGAGGCACACCCAACTGAGAGAGAAGGGGGAAAAAAAGGAGGTCAGCACCCATACAAGTAGAGGAGTGCAGCCCCCATACAGAGGGGAGAGGGTGCGACCCATACAGTGAGAGAGAAAAGTGCAGACCCCTACGTAAGAGAGTGCCACACCCATACAGTGAGGAAAGGAGACCATACTGGGGGGACACCCATACAGAGAGAGAGAGGCAGCACCCATACAGTGAGAGAGAGAGTGCAGCACCCATACAGAGAGAGAGTGCAGCACCCATACAGAGAGAGAGAGTGCACACACAGCAGAGAGAGAGAGAGTGCAGCACCCATAAGGGAAAGAGAGTGACACCCAACAAAAAAGAGAATTTCAGCACCCCTACAGAGAGAGAGAGTGCACACCCATACGGGGGAGTCAAAAAAGAAGAGAGAGTGCAGCCCCATACAGAGAGAAGAGTGCAGCACCCCTCGTAAAAGAGTGCAGCACCCATACTAGAGGAGTCAGCACCCAAACTAGAGAGAGAGTGCAGCACCCATACAGTGAGAGGGAGAGTGCAGCACCCATACGGAGAGAGAGATTGGAAAAACCCGAGAGAGGAGGAATGCAGCACCCCAAAGTAGAGAGAGAGAAGTGCAGCACCCATACGTAAGAGAGAGGAGCACCCAAAACCAAAGAAGTGCAGCACCCATAACAAGGAGGTGAGAAAAGGAGAGAAGTCAGCACCCCCAAACAGCGAGGGGGGGGGGAGAGTTTCAGCACCCAAAAATCAGAGAGGGGAGGGGCAGCACCCCCAAAAGGGAGAAAAAGGGGAGAGAGTGGGAGCAACCCCCTACGTAGAGAGAGAGAGTGCAGCACCCATACGGAGAGAGAGAGAGTGCAGCACCCATACGGTGAGAGAGAGAGTGCAGCACCCATACAAAATAGAGAGATGCACACCCCCCAAAAGTGAGAGAGAGAGGGCACCCTACGTAGAGAGAGTGCAGCACCCAACATAGAGAAAAGTGCACACCCATACGGAGAGAGGGTTTCAGCACCCCTACATAAAAGAGTGACACCCATAAGTGAGAAGGGAAAATGCAGCACCCCTACGTAGAGAGAAGAGGTGCAGCACCCATACAGTAAAGAAGAGAGGCAGCACCCATACCGGGAGAGAGAGAGTGCCACCCCCTACAGTAGAAGAGGCGCACCCATACAGGAGAGAAGGGGCAGCACCATACATAGAGAGGAGTGCGCACCCATTTCAGTAGAGAGGAAAGGAAGCACCCCTACAGTAAGAGAGTGCAGCACCCAAACAGTGAGAGGGATTTCAGCACCCATACAGAGAGGGGTGCAAGACCCAACAGTAGAAGGGAAAAGGAGGGGTGCAGACCCCTAAAAAGTGGGCAGAACAGAAGGAGTGCAGCACCCATACAGTGAGAGAGAGAGAGTGCAGCACCCATACAGTGAGAGAGAGTGCAGCACCCATACAGTGAGAGAGAGTGCAGCACCCATACGTAGAAGAGTGCAGACCCATACGTGAGGAGAGTGCACACCCATAAAAGTAAGAGAGAGAGAGTGCAGCACCCATACAGTCAGAGAGAGTGCAGCACCCATACAGTGAGAGAGTGCAGCACCCATACAGTAGAGAGAGAGTGCAGCACCCATACCCCCAAAAAGAGGGGTGCAGCACCCATACAGTAGAGAAGAGTGCAGCACCCCTACAGAAAGAGAGTGCGCACCCATACAGAGAAGAGAGTGCACACCCCCTACGAGAGAGAGAATGCAGCACCCCCTAAAGGAGAGAGATGCAGCACCCATAAAGAGAGAGAAATGCAGCACCCATACAGAAAAGAGAGTGCACACCCATACAGGGAGAGGGCACACCCCCCTACAAAGAGGAGTGCAGCACCCCAAACAGAGAGAGGGGAAAGGGAGCACCCATACAGAGAGGAGAGGCAGCACCCCTAAGGAGAAGAGTGAGCACCATACAGAGAGAGAGAGTGCAAACCCCATACAGGAAAGAGTGCAGCACCCATACAGAGAGAGAGAAAATGCAGCACCCATACAGAGAGAGAGAGTGCAGCACCCATGCAGAGAGAGTGCAGCACCCATACAGTCAGAGAGAGTGCAGCACCCATACAGTAAGAGAGAGTGCAGCACCCATAATGAGAGAGAAATGCAGCACCCATAACCCCGGGAGAGAGTGCAGCACCCATACAGTGAGAGAGAGAGAGTGCAGCACCCATACAGTGAGAGAGAGAGAGAGTGCAGCACCCATACAGAGAGAGAGAGAGTGCAGCACCCATACAGTGAGAGAGAGAGTGCAGACCCCTACTTAGAGGGGAGAGGGAGCACCCCCTACAGTAAAAGAGGGAGAGAGAGTGCAGCACCCATACAGAGAGAGAGTGAGCACCCATACAGAGAGAGAGTGCAGCACCCATACAGAGAGAGAGAGAGTGCAGCACCCATACAGAGAGAGAAGTGCAGGGACCCATACAGCCCGAAGAGAAGTGCAGCACCCCTACAGGGAAAAAGAAGTGCAGCCCCATACAGAAGAAGAGTGCAGCACCCATACAGAGAGAGAGAGCCGCCCCAACAGAGAGAGAGAGTGCAGCACCCATACAGTGAGAGAGAGAGAGTGCAGCACCCATACAGTGAGAGAGAGAGAGAGAGTGCAGCACCCATACAGTGAGAGAGAGAGAGAGAGTGCAGCACCCATACAGTGAGAGAGAGAGAGTGCAGCACCCATACAGTGAAAAGGGGAAAATGCGCACCCATAAAAGTCAGAGGAAAAGAGAGTGCAGCACCCATACAGTAGAAGGAAGGGGCAGCACCATACAGTAAGAGAGAGTGCAGCACCCCCTACATAGAGAGAGGAGAGTGCAGCAAAACCCTACAGTAGAGAGAGAGAGAGCACACCCATACATAAAGAGAGGAGAGGCAGCACCCATACAGTAGAGAGAGAGTCACACCCATACATAGAGAGAAATGCACACCCATACAGTAAGAGGAGAAGGCAGCACCCATACAGTGAGAGAGAGTGCAGCACCCATACAGTGAGAGAGAGAGAGAGTGCAGCACCCATACAGTGAGAGAGAGTGCAGCACCCATACAGTGAGAGAGAGAGAGAGTGCAGCACCCATACAGTGAGAGAGAGAGAGTGCAGCACCCATACAGTGAGAGAAAAAGTGCAGCACCCATACAAAAAAGAGAGAGTGCAGCACCCATACAGAGAGAGAGAGAGTGCAGCACCCATACAGAGAGAGAGTGCAGCACCCATACATAAGAGGGGAGGTGCGCACCCAACAGTAAGAGGAGTGCAGCCCCATACAGTAAAAGGAGTGCGCACCCATACAGTGAGAGATGCACACCCATACAGTAAAAAGGATGCAAAAAAAAAAATGGGACCCAACAGTAGAGAGAGGTGCAGCCCCAAAAAAGAGAGGATGCAGCACCCAACTGAGAGAGGCAGCCCCATACATAGAGAGGGAGTGCAGCACCCATAAGTAGAGTGAGTGCACACCCATACAGTAAAGTGAAATGCAGCACCCATAATGAGAGGAGGGAGCACCCATACAGTAAGGGGGCGCACCCAACAGAAAGGGGGAGGTGCACACCCATACAGTAAGAAGAGGCGCACCCCCTACAGTAGAGAAAGTCAGCCCCTACGTAAGGAATGCCCCACCCCTACGTAGAGAGGCAGCCCTACTAGAGGAGTGGGGCCCCCAAAAAAGGGAGAGGAGTGCAGCACCCCTACTGAGGAGGCAGCACCCATACAGAAGGAGTGCAGCACCCATACATAGAGGAGGCAGCACCCATACAGTAAGGGGGTGCACACCCATACGTGAAAGAGTCAGCACCCAACGGAAAGAGTGCAGCACCCAACTAGAGAGAGGTGCAGCCCACCCATACGTAGAGAAAGAGTGCAGCACCCCTACGAAAGAGGAGTGCAGCACCCATACGTGAGAGAAGAGAGAGTGCAGCACCCTACGTAAAAGAGAGAGGAGTGCAGCACCCCTCAGTAGGAGAGAAAAAGTCAGCCCCCAACAGTAGGAGGAGAGTGCAGCACCCATACAGTGAGAGGGAGAGTGCAGCACCCCCTACAGTCAGAGGAAATCAACACCCCATCAGGAGAGGAGGGAGCACCCATACGTAGGAGAGAGTGCACACCCATACAAAAGAGAAGAGGCAGCACCCATCGTAGAGAGAGAAGATGCACACCAACGTAGAAGGAGAAGTGAGCAACCCCCTACGTAAAGAGAGAGAGTGCACCCCAACTTGAGAGAGAGAGAGAGCGCAGCACACATAGAGTGAGTGAGAGTGCAGCACCCATACAGAGAGGGGAGAGTGCAGCCCCAACAGAAGAGAAGTGCACACCCCTACATGAAGAGAGGGCAGCACCCAAAGTCAGAGAGAAATGCAGCACCCCTCACGAGAGGGGGCAGCCCCCATACAGAGGAGAGGGGTGGGAAAAACCCCCTACAGTAAGAGAGAGGGGCAGCACCCATACGTAGAGAGAGATGCAGCACCCATAAGTAGAAGAGAGTGCACACCCTAAATAGAGAAAGAGAGTGCAGCACCCATACGTAGAGAGAGAAGAGTGCACACCCATACAGTGGGGGAGAGAGTGCAGCACCATACAGTCGATGAGTGCAGCACCCATACATCAGAGAAAAGAGTGCGACCCCTACGTCAGAGAGAGAAATGCAGCACCCCAAAAGTCAAAAAGAGATCAGCAAACCCATCATAAGAGAGGGGAGTCCACCCAACAAGGAGAGAGTGAGGCAGCACCCATACGTTCAAGAGGAGGCAACACCCCCTACAGTAGAGTGAGTGCAGCACCCATACGTGGAGAGTGCGCACCCATACAGTAGAAGGATGCAGCACCCAAAAGTAGAGAGGGGTGCAGCACCCATACAGTCAGAGAGGAGTGCAGCCCCAAAAAAGTAGAGAGGAGTGCAGCCCCATACAGAGGAGGAGTGCAGCACCCTACAGTGAAGAAAAGTCAGCACCCATACAGTGAGAGAGAGAGAGAGCAGCACCCAAACAGTGAGAAGGGGAGAGGCAGCACCCAACGTAGAAGGAGAGAGTGCAGCACCCATAAGGGAGAGAGAGAGAGTGCACACCCCCAAAAGTGAGAGAGAGAGAGTGCAGCACCCATACAGTGAGAGAGAGCGAGAGTGCAGCACCCAGACGGAGAGAGAGAGGATGCACACCCTACGGGAAAAAGAGAGGCAGAACCATACGTCGAGAGAAGAGAGAGTCAGCACCCATACTCAGAAAGAGAGAGTGCCCCGCACCCATACAGTCAGAGAGAGAGTGCAGCACCCATACAGTCAGAGAGAGTGCAGCACCCATACAGTCAGAGAGAGAGTGCAGCACCCATACAGTCAGAGAGAGAGTGCAGCACCCATACAGTCAGAGAGAGAGTGCAGCACCCATACAGTCAGAGAGAGTGCAGCACCCATACAGTCAGAGAGAGTGCAGCGCCCAGAGAGTCAGAGAGAGAGAGTGCAGCACCCATACAGAGAGAGAGAGTGCAGACCCTACGTAGAGAGAGTGCAGCCCCCTACAGCCAAAAGAGAGAGTGGGAGCACCCTACATAGAGAAGAGAGTGCAGCACCCTACAGAGAGAGAGAGATGCCACCCATACAGCAGAGAAAAAAGAGTGCAGCACCCCATAGAGAGAGAGGGGGAGTGCAGCACCCCTAAGCGAAGAGAGAGTGCAGCACCCATAAGAAAAGAGAGAGAGTGCAGCACCCATAAAAGTGAAAGATGCACCCCCATAAAAGAAAAGGGGAAAAGTGCACACCCATCTGAGAGAGATGCAGCACCCCTACAGTAAGAAGAGAGAGGCGCACCCATACAGTGAGAGAGAGTGCCGCACCCATACAGTGAGAGAGAAATGCAGCACCCAACAGTAAGAGAGATCACACCCCAAAGTGAGAGAGAAGAAAAAAGGGAGAGTGCAGCACCCATACAGTGAGAGAGAGGGAGAGTGCAGCACCCATACAGTAAAGAGATTCAGCACCCATACGTGAGAGAGAGGCAGCACCCATAAAAAGGAGGAGAGTCAGCACCCATACGTAGAGGAGAGTGCAGCACCCAACGTAGAGAGAGTGCAGCACCCCCTACGAGAGAGAGATGCAGCACCCAACGTAGGAAAGTGCGCACCCTACAAGGGGAGAGGAGGGACCCAACAGTCAAGAGAGGCAGCAAAACCCCTACAGCAGAGAGAGTGCAGCCCCATCGGGAAAGGGGAGAAGTGCAGCACCCATACAGACAGAGAGAGAGAGCAGCACCCATAACAAAAAGAGGGAGAAGGAAGTGCGCACCTATACAGAGAAAAGAGTGCACCCCATACAGCAGAGAGAGAGGCAGCACCCATACAGAGAGGGGAGAGTGCAGCACCCAAAAATAAGAGAGGTGCGCAAAACCCTGCAGAGAGTGCAACCATACAGTCAGAGAGAGAGTGCAGCACCCATACAAAAAGAGATGCAAACACCCTACAGAAGAAGAGTGCGCCCCATAAAAAAGGGAGAAAAAGAGAGAGAGTGCAGCACCCATCAGTGAGAGTGCAGCACCCAAAAGTAAAAAGGAGGGGCAGCACCCTACATAAAAAGAAGAGTGCACACCCATACTTAGAGAGAGTTCAGCACCCATACAAACAGAGAGGGGAGTGCAGGGCACCCAAAGCAAAGGAGAAGGAGGCAGCCCCCATACAGTAGAGAGGGGTGCGCACCCTACATGGGGAGAGTGCAGCACCCAACAGTGAGAGGAGTGCAGCACCCAAACCATAGAAGAGAGTGCACACCCATCCCAGAGAGAGTGCAGCCCCAACAGCCCGAGAGACTACATTTTCCCCCCCCCCTTGGGTTTAACTTGATGGGAAAGGTGTCTTGTTTTCAACGTACAACTACGTAACTATGCTCACCCCTCTGGGTGTCAGTCCCCCTATGGTGAGGGGGTCCTTTTTGCCATTTAGGCTTGTTTTCAACGGGGGCATAAAGGCCCCCGAAAAGCCCCGGGGGAATTTTTGGATCGCGTCTCCCGCAGCTCACTGGCCCCATTCATTACTCCGGCACGTGATGCTTCCTTACTCCCCGTGGGAAAATACGATTTTATTGTACAAGCGGGAGGGAGGCTTTTAAACCATGTTTCATAAATTTGGGGGCATTTCACCCAAAAAGAAGCAAATACTGCGGCAAATGCGCAAAAAAATTACCCCGGGGAACCAAAACCCCAAGGAATTCCTCTAAAAATTATCTGCACTGACTTCTCATTTTCAGGGGGTGGAAGAGGGAATAACCCCCAAACGCTTCTAAAAACCACTGTGAACCGGGCACGTGTGGAACTTTCCCCATCGAGAAACTTTTAAAACACCAAAACCCCACGGCTGTAAGTATTTTATACACGGCCTAGACGGGATGGTTACATCTCGTCCTTTATCTTCGTCTCCTCCTCCCCCTTGTGTGGGATAACCCCCATGGTCAGGGCCCCGCCCTCCGGTCAGGGTCCCCCCCCTCATGGGCAGGGTCCTCTGGCCACCTGGGCAGGTCCCTGGCCCTTGGTCAGGGTCCTTGGGCCCCTGTCAGGGGTCCTCGGGCCCTCCTGGTCAGGTCCTCTCGCCCCCATGGTCAGGGGCCTCTCCCCCAGTCAGGTCCCCCTGGGCCCCCATGGTCAGGGGCCCCTGCCTCAGGTCAGGGTCCTCTTGCCCCCATGTCAGGGTCCCTCTCCCCTCATGGCAGGGTCCCTGGCCCTATGGTCCGGGGGCCTCGGGCCCCTCATGGTGGGGGTCCCGGGCCCCCCGGGGTCAGGTCCTCTGGCCCTCAGGGTCGGGTCCTCTGGCCCTCTGGTCAGGGTCCTTGGCCCTCATGGTCAGGTCCCTCTGGCCCTCATGGGTCAGGGTCTCTCGCCCCTCATGGTCAGGGTTCCTTCTGGCCCACATGGTCAGGGTCCTCATGTCCCCATGGTCAGGGTCCTCTGGCCCTCATGGTCAGGGTCCTCTGGCCCTCATGGTCAGGATCCTCTGGCCCTCATGGTCAGGATCCTCTGGCCCTCAGGGTCAGGGTCCTCTCGCCCTCAAGGTCAGGGTCCTCTGGCCCTCACGGTCAGGGTCCTCTCGCCCTCACTGGTCAGGGTCCCTCGTCCCTCATGGTCAGGGTCCTCTGCCTCATGGTCAGGGTCCTCTGGCCCTCCTGGTCAGCGTCCTCCGCCCCTCATGGTCAGCGTCCTCACGCCCTCATGGTCAGGGTCCTCTCGTCCTCATGGTCAGGGTCCTCTCGCCCTCATGGTCAGGGTCCTCTCGCCCTCATGGTCAGGGTCCTCTCGGCCTCATGGTCAGCGACCTCTGGCCCTCGGGGTCAGGATCCTCTGGCCCTCATGGTCAGGGTCCTCTGGCCCTCATGGTCAGGGTCCTCTGGCCCTCATGGTCAGGGTCCTCTGGCCCTCATGGTCAGGGTCCTCTGGCCCTCATGGTCAGGGTCCTCTGGCCCTCATGGTCAGGGTCCTCTGGCCCTCATGGTCAGGGTCCTCTGGCCCTCATGGTCAGGGTCCTCTGGCCCTCATGGTCAGGGTCCTCTCGTCCTCATGGTCAGGGTCCTCTCGTCCTCATGGTCAGGGTCCTCTGGCCCTCATGGTCAGGATCCTCTGGCCCTCACGGTCCGTGTCCTCTCGCCCTCACGGTCCGTGTCCTCTCGCCCTCACGGTCCGTGTCCTCTCGCCCTCACGGTCAGGGTCCTCTCGCCCTCACGGTCAGGGTCCTCTGGCCCTCACGGTCAGGGTCCTCTGGCCCTCACGGTCCGGGTCCTCTGGCCCTCACGGTCAGGGTCCTCTGGCCCTCACGGTCAGGGTCCTCTGGCCCTCACGGTCAGGGTCCTCTGGCCCTCACGGTCAGGGTCCTCTGGCCCTCACGGTCAGGGTCCTCTCGCCCTGGCTTCTACTGGAGCCTAGTAGAAGCCAGTAAACACGCTCCTGAATTCAAAATGAAACTGAGAAATCAGGACTGAGGTGAGATGAATCAATGTAGTGAGACAACCCCTTTAAGTAGTGTTTGACTCTCTCATAGGTTCGTAGTGGATCCTTATACAGCCCTCATTATACAATAGTCATTGGTTGCGCAAGTTAGTTGGTTCCAAAATGGAGACTAAAGAAATGTAAGCAGAGAGTAATCCCGATAAAGCAAGTATCAGAGAGCTGCTGGAAGCTGGAAATCACTTTCTAATGAGGACAGGAGCTTCTAGGGTCAAAGACTTTATACACAATAGACCAAAGAAAAGGAAATAAGGCCCAAAGGAGACGCTCATCCTGGTACATGTAAGAGCAGTACAGGACATGTAGTACCACACTGTACTGTAGAGAGGCGCTATAGACCACCAATCACTGCATGCACCTCACTAATACATGTAAGAGCAGTACAGGACATGTAGTACCGCACTGTACTGTAGAGAGGCGCTACAGACCACCAATCACTGCATGCACCTCACTAATACATGTAAGAGCAGTACAAGGCATGTAGTACCGCACTGTACTGTAGAGAGATGCTATAGACCACCAATCACTGCATGCACCTCCTAATCATGTAAGAGCAGTACAGGACATGTAGTACTGCACGGTACTGTAGAGAGGCGCTATAGACCGCCAAGCACTGCATTCACCTCACTAATACATGTAAGAGCAGTACAGGACATGTAGTACCGCACTGTACTGTAGAGAGACGCTATAGACCATCAATCACTGTATGCAACTCACTATTACGTGTAAGAGCAGTACTGTACACGTAGTACACTGCACTGTACTGTAGAGAGGCGCTATGACCACCAATCACTGCATGCACCTCACTAATACATGTAAGAGCAGTACAGGACATGTAGTACCGCCACTGTACGTAGAGAGGAGCTATAGACCACCAATCACTGCATGCAACTCACTAATACATGTAAGAGCAGTACAGTGCATGAAGTACCGCACTGTACTGTGGAGAGATGCCATAGACCACCAATCACTGCATGCATCTCACTAATACATGTAAGAGCAGTACAGGACATGTAGTACCGCACTGTACTGTAGAGAGATGCCATAGACCACCAATCACTGCATGCATCTCACTAATACATGTAAGAGCAGTACAGGACATGTAGTACCGCACTGTACTGTAGGGAGGCGCTATAGACCGCCAATCCCTGCATGCTCCTCCCTAATACATGTAAGAGCAATACAGGACATGTAGTACCACACTGTACTGTAGAGAGGGGCTATAGACCACCAATCACTGCATACACCTCACTAATACATGTAAGAGCAGTACAGGACATGTAGTACTGTACTGTAGAGAGGGGCTATAGACCCCCAATCACTGCATGCACCTCACTAATACATGTAAGAGCAGTACAGGAGATGCAGTACCACACTGTACTGTAGAGAGACGCTACTACACCACCAATCACTGCATGCACCTCACTAATACATGTAAGAGCAGTACAGGACATGTAGTCCCGCACTGTACTGTAGAGAGGCGCTATAGACACCAATCACTGCACGGCCTCACTTATACATGTAAGAGCAGTACAGGATATGTAGTACCGCACTGTACTGTAGAGAGGCGCTATAGACTGCTAATCACTGCATGCTCCTCACTAATACATGTAAGAGCAGTACAGGACATGTAGTACCGCACTATACTGTAGAGAGGCGCTATAGACACCCAATCACTGCATGCACCTCACTAATACATGTAAGAGCAGTACAGGACATGTAGTACCGCACTGTACTGTAGAGAGGCATATAGACGCACAATCACTGCACGCACCTCACTAATACATGTAAGAGCAGTACAGGACATGTAGTAACCGCACTGTACTGTAAGAAGCGCTATAGACGCCAATCACTGCATGAACCTCACTAATACAGGTAAGAGCAGTACAGGACATGTAGTACCTCACTGTACTGTAGAGAGGCGCTATAGACCACAATCACTGCATGCACCTCACTAATACATGTAAGAGCAGTACAGGACATGTAGTACCGCACTGTACTGTAGAGAGGCGCTATAGACCACCAATCACTGCATGCACCTCATAATACATGTAAGAGTAGTACAGGACATGTAGAACTGCACTGTACTGTAAGAGAGCATATAGACCACCAATCACTGCATGCACCTCACTAATACATGTAAGAGCAGTACAGGACATGTAGTACCGCACTGTACTGTAGAGAGGTGCTATAGACTGCCAATCACTGCATGCACCTCACTAATACAGGTAAGAGCAGTACAGGACATGTAGTACCGCACTGTACTGTAGGAGGCGCTATAGACCACCAATCACTGCATGCACCTCACTAATACATGTAAGAGCATGACAGGACATGTAGTACCGCACTGTACTGTAGAGAGGCGCTATAGACCACCAATCACTGCATGCACCTCATAATACATGAAAGGCGAGTACAGGACATGTAGTACCGCACTGTACTGTAGAGAGAGCTATAGACCCAATCACTGCATGACCTCACTAATACATGTAAGAGCAGTACAGGATATGTAGTACCGCACTGTACTGTAGAGAGACGCTATAGACCACCAATCAGTGCCTGCACCTCACTAATACATGTAAGAGCAGTACAGGACATGTAGTACCGCACTATACTGTAGAGAGACGCTATAGACCATCAATCACTGCATGCACCTCACTAATACATGTAAGGCAGTACAGGACACGTAGTACTGCACTTTACTGTAGAGAGTGGGTTATAGACCGCCAATCACTGCATGCACCTCAGTAATACATGTAAGAGCAGTACAGGGCATGTTTTACCGCACTGTACTGTAGAGAGATGCCATAGACCACCAATCACTGCATGCATCTCACTAATACATGTAAGAGCAGTACAGGACATGTAGTACCGCACTGTACTGTAAGAGAGTGCCATAGACCACCAATCACTGCATGCACCTCACTAATACATGTAAAGAGCAGTACAGACATGTAGTACCGCACTGTACTGTAGGGAGGACGCTATAGACCTGCCAATCCTGCATGCATCCCCTAATACATGTAAGAGCAATACAGGACATGTAGTACCACACTGTACTGTAGAGAGGGCTATTAGACCCAATCACTGCATGCACCTCACTAATACATGTAAGAGCAGTACAGAACATGTAGTACTGTACTGTAGAGAGGAGCTATAGACCGCCAATCACTGCATGCACCTCACTAATACATGTAAGAGCAGTACAGGAGATGCAGTACCACACTGTACTGTAGAGAGACGCTACTACACCACCAATCACTGCATGCACCTCACTAATATATGTAAGAGCAGTACAGGACATGTAGTACCGCACTGTACTGTAGAGAGATGCCATAGACCACCAATCACTGCATGCACCTCACTAATACATGTAAGAGCAGTACAGGACATGTAGTACCGCACTGTACTGTAGAGAGGCGCTATAGACCCCTAATCACTGCATGCACATCACTAATACATGTAACAGCGGTACAGGACATGTAGTACCACACTGTCCTGTAGAGGCGCTATAGACAGCCAATCACTGCATGCACATCACTAATACATGTAAGAGCAGTACAGGACATGTAGTACCGCACTGTACTGTAGAGAGGCGCTATAGACCACCAATCACTGCATGCACCTCACTAATACATGTAAGAGCAGTACAGGTCATGTAGTACCGCACTGTACTGTAGAGAGGCGCTATAGACCACCAATCACTGCATGCACGTCACTAATACATGTAAGAGCAGTACAGGACATGTAGTATTGTACTGTAGAGAGGTACTATAGACCGCCTATCACTGCATGCACCTCACTAATACATGTAAGAGCAGTACAGGACATGTAGTACCACACTGTACCGTAGAGAGGCGCTACTAGACAGGCAATCACTGCATGCACCTCACTAATACATGTAAGAGCAGTACAGGACATGTAGTACCGCACTGTATTGTAGAGGGGAGCTATAGACCACCAATCACTGCTTGTACCTCACTAATACATGTAAGAGCAGTACAGGACATGTAGTACCGCACTGTACTGTAGAGAGGCGCTATAGACCGCCAATCACTGCATGCACCTCACTAATACATGTAAGAGCAGTACAGGACATGTAGTATCGCACTGTACCGTAGAGAGGCGCTATAGACCACCAATCACTGCATGCCCTCCACTAATACATGTAAGAGCAGTACAGGACATGTAGTACCGCACTGTATTCGTAGAGGCGCTATAGACCGCCAATCACTGCTGCACCTCACATACCTGTAAAGAGCAGTGCAGGACATGAAGTACCGCACTGTACTGTAGAGAGGCGCTATAGACCACCAATCACAGCAAGCACCTCACTAATACATGTAAGAGCAGTACAGGACAAGTAGTATTGCACTGTGCTGTAGAGAGGTGCTATAGACCGCAATCACTGCATGCAACTCACTAATACATGTAAGAGCAGTACAGCACATGTAGTACTGCACTGTACTGTAGAGTGATGCTATAGACCTCCTATCACTGCATGCACCTCACTAATACAGGAAAGAGCAGTACAGGACATGTAGTACCACACTGTACGTAGAGAGGCGCTACTAGACAGGCAATCACTGCATGCACCATCACTAAAACATGTAAGAGCAGTACAGGACATGTAGTACTGCACTGTACTGTAAGATGGAGCTATAGACCGCCAATCACTCATGCACTGCACTAGAATACATGTAAGAGCAGTACAGGACATACAGTACCGCACTGTACTGTAGAGAGGCGCTATAGACCACCAATCACTGCATGCTCTTCACTAAGAGCAGTACAGGACATGTGTCTAGGGTGACTAAAATTATAAGTAAAGAAAAAGTTTAAACAAAAAATTTAAAGTTCAGAAAATAATAATATATATATGATATATATAGAATCTATATAATAAATAATATATAATATATATAATAGTAAAAGTTAAACAAATTGATACCGCACTGAAGATTGCTAGACGATCTGCCCAAGCACCAGGCACAGGCTCAACGTCTGGCCAGGGGCATCTAGCTGATGAGGACCAGTGCTCTCGGTGCTGATTTAGTGATGGAAGCGTCACTCTGAGCAGAAATGATGGAGCCAACAATGCTGAAGATGGCATGTAGAGCGCTGTGCATCAGCCGGGCCAGGTACTGGTCAGGTCCCCTTGCCGATCGTCTATCGCTCAGACCGCGCTGATGTAACCGGTACAACTGCTACTGACCTTACACGTTGCCGCTCTCATGCCTCCATTACACCTGCCTGAGCTATGCACATCATATCTGGTTCTCAGGCATTGGTTACAATAGGATCATGTGGATGGAGCAAAGGACGTCACTGCTTTGCCTTTGTGACTCGTTCCAGTCTTCATGTATCGATACAACCTGCTGATGACACTCTGTAACACTCTAAGCTTAGTGGCCACTTCCCTGAGAGCCTCCTGGTTGAAACCTCACAATGCTGAGGTGCTGCTGATCAATTGTAAGGTGTTGTCTTGGTCTCACAATGTGAACAGCAGGATGAGGAGGACGGTTTAAATCCAAATTCAAGTTGATCCCCTAAATGTATCAGGCGATTCAGGGATCAAACACCTGTTGGGAATTTGGCCCTTAAGCTCCTTGTTAGAGATCAGCAAGTTGTGCACAAAGTCCTGAAACACTGAACAATTGGACGAGTGCCTCTAAAGGGGAGAGATCGGCTCATTAGTGCATTTATAAAAAATTTCTAAAATTTATGTTCATCCTGAAATTTCAACCAAAAGCCAAATATCCCGATTAGTGAATAATAATAAGAGGATGCGGGGCCGCAAAACGAAGCCACTTAGAGTTTTCCAGAGAGCAGGGAAGGTGAGCGCATTCACTGTTTGATCATCTGACCTTGAGGAGACTCTGCTCATTGCTGTGATCCTTGTCATTCCCAGATTCTGCCACCTGATGGCGCTCTCGCACAGGTTTTCCGTTTTGGATCCCTATACAAGGCAATAATCATGGGAGACGTGAACGTCACAAAGAAGAGATAATAAAACGCAGTGAGCCGAGGATTTTATTCTGTTGTCTAACCCCGTAGGAGATGTCTCACTACAATGATTAGCATTCAACTTGTAGGGAACAGTAAATGAAGACATTTTCAAAATATGTTGCTTTTTTAAGGAGATAAAAGTGATGTTATCAGCTCGGAGTGCACTCAGGTTTCCAGGGCTGTGGAGTCGGAGTCGTGGAGTCGGTGGCTATTTTGCAGGAGTCGGAGTCGTCATAAAAGGGTCCGACTCCCAAAAAAATATAATAAGTTGGTCCAGTTAGTTCGATGCAAAGAGCAAGGGGGCATTGGGCCGGCCAGGTGCTGCTGCTCCCATATCTTCAGCCTCATCACATGAGGAGTGTAATTGATGACATGGAGCAGGCAAAGCGCTTGCCCCAGGGGAAGATTCCGCCCCAGGGAAAACAGTTTCAGCAACTTTTTCACCTGTTTTAAAAAAAGAGAAGATAACCATTCATCAAAACTGATGTGGCTGAGGCAATTCCTTTATACCTGACATTGTTAGAGATGTTGCCCCTGTGGTCACCCTTTGCCCCCAACCCAATTTAGTGTAGAGAGGCGTTCTTAGCCTGGAAATAATTTGAGATCAGATGTGAGGTCATGTATGCAGGATTATGGAGGCATACTATTTCTCAGAAAAAATTTTCAGAGAACTCCACAAATGTTCCTGCAGTGTTTTGCATATTTACAATTTTTTGTTTTCTAAAGTCATATCCAATAAATATATTTTACACTGACAAGCAAAAGGGTAACAATTTTGACCTTGTGAATTCCAGGTTTCCATATCTCTCCAGCTTTGCACATGAGGCTACTGTAATTTTATATACAGTCTTTCTTACCGATCTTATACATAAATTTGACTTGAAAGTTTTTAGCATCGCTCAGTGCTGCAGTTTTCCTGTAACTGGATTGTTACTGTTTTGCTCCTAAAATCAAAATGTTAATTTTTTATTATTTTGTTAGTATTTGGGAAATCCACCTTTTGGTTTTCAGCCTGCCTGAATCCTTCTGCTCTGAATTAGATTCAAGCATATCTTGACCAAAATCTGATCCCAGGTCTCTCTACACTTCCCAATGTTGGCGCAGACTGGACTTGGATACAAATACAGCTTTTTCTTCAACTCTACCCACAAGTGTTCAAAAGATCAAAACATTGTTACCCTTTTGCTTGTCAGTGTCTGTTCTGCCTAAATAGCTTTATTATTGTATCATAATGTGATTAAAAAAGCGGATGACCCTTTTACTACAGTAAAGTTATCACTTAAACATGCGCCGTGTATGAGGGGTAGATCCAGGAGTCGGAGGTTTGGGAAATTTAGGAGTCGGAGTCGGGGCTTTGGCTTGCCGACTCCACAGCTCTGCAGGTTTCTCTAGGTTACCGACCTGCTCTCCTCTGCCGTTTGTCTTATCTGATAGCAGGGATGACGTCATTTGATTTAAGACGGCAGTGCTTCAGAGGGTCATTCTTGTGCTACAGTAGTGAGTTGTGCCGTCAAGTACAACTGCATCAGGTGAGCAAACAAACTTGCTTTTTTTTTTCAATATTTAAATTGTGCCGCACTAGGTTTGCGCTCCGGCTCATTTGGTCATCACATAGAACTGCCGGCAGCTTGAGAGCTCGAGTGTTATCTGATCTAACAAACAAGGGAGACAAATTCCTTTTGTTTAGTTTAGCTCTGAAACTTCTCTGGACTTTAGATAAACACCTCCTGCTCTCATATCAGAGTCATTAGCAGACATCTCAATACAGAGGGAGTTGTATGTACTGGGCCGCCGGGTATCCTAAATCCGACCACTGTTTTTTAAGTCCAAAAAAAAGGCGGTGCGACGTGGTCCAGCAATGTGAAAATGCAGTCGGATTTTGGCCGACTTTGCTGTGTAGACATAGCCATAGACCGATAGGTATAACATAGTGCACTACGTAGGTAATCCGGTGTATTAGATCAGCAATCAATTGACTGCATATTTAAAGGGGTTGTCTCACTACATTGATTCATCTCACCTTACTCCTGTTTTCTTGGTTTCATTTTGAATTCAGGGGTGTGTTTACTGGCTTCTATCAGGCTGCAGTAGAAGCCAGGTCTGTAGCTATAGCAACCAGTGTTTGCAGCCTATCAGGAGAGATTGAACAGGTCTGTAGCTATAGCAACCAGGGCTGGCAGCCTATCAGGAGAGATCAAACAGGGCTGTAGCTATAGCAACCGGTGCTGGCAGCCTATCAGGAGAGATTGAACAGGTCTGTAGCTATAGCAACCAGTGCTGGCAGCCTATCAGGAGAGACTGAACAGGTCTGTAGCTATAGTGACCAGCGCCAGCAGCCTATCAGGAGAGATTGAACAGGTCTGTAGCTATAGCAACCTGAGGAGCTGGTGCAGCTCTTACAAGAGGGGATATCTAGGAATAGGTAGGACAATGTTAGGACATATATTGCAAAGTGACTTGTTTTTCAAGATCTTTAACATAAAAAGCAGCGATTCCTGTAGTGAGACAACCCCTTTAAGTCTCCTAGTGGCACTAAAAATAAAAATAATAATAATAAAAAAAAAATTAATAAAGACGTAAATAAAAAAAAAATCCCAAGACAAAAAAAAGCATTTTTCTCCTAACAAAATTCCTTTCTATGGAAAATAGAATAAAACGAACTTGTTCATAATTGGTTTAGCTGCAACCGCAATGGCATAAATATAAAACGGTGACAGCGTTCATAGCGACCAATCAGAGCCGATAGTGACCATAGCGACCAATCGGAGCCCATAGCGACCAATCGGAGCCCATAGCGACCAATCGGAGCCCATAGCAACCAATCAGCCCATAGCAACCAATCAGAGCCCATAACAACCAATCAGAGCCCATAGCGAACAATCAGAGCTCATAGCAACCAATCAGAGCCCATAGTGACCAATCGGAGCCCATAGCAACCAGAGCCCATAACGACCAATCAGAGCCGATAGTAACCAATCAGCCCATAGCGACCAATCAGAGGTCATAGCAACCAATCAGAGCCCATAGTGACCAATCGGAGCCCATAGCAACCAGAGCCCATAACGACCAATCAGAGCCGATAGCGACCAATCAGAGCCCATAGCGACCAATCAGAGCCCATAGCGACCAAAAGGCCCATACAAACCAATCAGAGTCCACAACAACCAGTCAGAGCCCATAGCAACCAATCAGAGCCCATAGCAACCAATCAGAGCCCATAACAACCAATCAGAGCCCATAGCAACCAAAAAAAGCCCATAGTAACCTATCAGTGCTCATAGCAACCAATTAGGGCCCATAGTGACCAATCAGAGCTCAGCTTCCATTTCATATAGTGCTCTGGAAAAATGAAAGCTGAGCTCTAATTGGTTGCTATGAGCTCTAATTGGTTGCTATGAGCTCTGATTGGTTGCTATGAGCTCTGATTGGTTGCTGTGGGCTCTGATATGTTGCTCTGAGCTCTGATTGGTTGCTATGGACCGATTGCTTGCTATGGGCTCTTATTGGTTGCTATGGGCAACAAGGACAGTCTTACTTCTAGACAGTTTTCATACATAAGGTCCAGAATGTTTACCACATGGTGAAAGCGTGGACCTGAAGCTGTAGAACCACCCACAGCCTGAACAGGAAGTAGGAGTCTGACGCTTTAGAACCGCCCACAGCCTGAACAGGAAGTAGGAGACTGACGCTTTAGAACTGCTCACAGCCTGAGCAGGAAGTAGGAGACTGACGCTTTAGAACTGCTCACAGCCTGAACAGGAAGTAGGAGACTGACGCTTTAGAACCGCCCACAGCCTGAACAGGAAGTAGGAGTCTGACGCTTTAGCACCGCCCACAGCCTGAACAGGAAGTAGGAGTCTGACGCTTTAGAACTGCCCACAGCCTGAGCAGAAAGTGGGAGTCTGAAGCTGGCTGTGAAGAGCAGGCCCTGCGAATCCACCAGCGGGAAAATCTCTTTAAGGGTTTTCGGGGCTTTACTTCTTGTCCAGTGACGCGACGTTAGGAGTAGGGATGTCCCGAACCCAAATCTTTTCACAATTTCACTGTAACCAAGCGCCCCATTTGATGGGAGCTGAGTCGCTAACTGTCTAATCACTAGGGATGAGCAGGTGTTGATCCAAGAGCCACCTTTTTGCCCTGTGGGGGCTCTTGCCTGGCACACGGGGGGGGGGGGGGGGGGGGGGGGGGGGGGGGTCTGCCCTATCCTGTGGGGGGCTCTTGCCTGGACACACGAGGCGGGGGGGGGGTCTGCCTATCCCTGTGGGGGGCTCTTGCCTGGCACACGAGGGGGGGGGGGGGGTCTGCCCTATCCTGCGGGGGGCTCTTGCCTGGCACACGAGGCGGGGGGGGGGGGTCTGCCTATCCCTGTGGGGGGCTCTTTGCCTGGCACAAAGAGCAGGGGGGGGGGGGGGTCTGCCCTATCCCTGTGGGGGGCTCTTGCCTGGCACACGAGGCGGGGGGGGGGGTCTGCCTATCCCTGTGGGGGGCTCTTGCCTGGCACACGAGGCCGATGGGGGGGGGGGGTCTGCCCTATCCCTGTGGGGGGCTCTTGCCTGGCACACGAGGTGGGGGGGGGGGTCTGCCCTATCCCTGTGGGGGGCTCTTGCCTGGCACACGAGGCGGGGGGGGGGGGGTCTGCCCCATCCCTGGGGGGGGCTCTTGCCTGGCACACGAGGCGGGGGGGGGTCTGCCCTATCCCTGTGGGGGGCTCTTGCCTGGCCCACGAGGCAGGGGGGGGGGGGTCTCTGCCCTATCCCTGTGGGGGCTTCTTGCCTGGCAACACAAGGGGGGGGGGTCTGCCCTATCCCTGTGGGGGGCCTCTTGCCTGGCACACGAGGCGGGGGGGGGGGGGTCTGCCCTATCCCTGGGGGGGGCTCTTGCTGGCACACGAGGAGGGGGGGGGGGTCTGCCTATCCCTGTGGGGGCTCTTGCCTGGCACACAAGGGGGGGGGGTCTGCCCTATCCCTGTGGGGGCTCTTGCCTGGCACACACGAGGCGGGGGCGGGGGGGGGTCTGCCCTATCCCTGTGGGGGGCTCTTGCCTGGCACACGAGGCGGGGGGGGGGTCTGCCCTATCCCTGTGGGGGGCTCTTGCCTGGCACACGAGGTGGGGGGGGAGAAGGGGGAGTCTGCCCTATTCCTCTGGGCACAGATCTGGGTGACGCACACAGGTCTTGCTGCGTCTCTCTGCTTTATGTTAATGTCATAATTTCCATCTCTTTATAAATAAGTAACAGCCTTTGGCTTTGAGGGGCTCCGTCGCCGCCCCCTCCCTGCGGGCACAGATGCAAGGCCTGTCCGCGCCCGTCATGGGATGCCCTGTCCTCTTTCATGTTAGTCCCAGGTGCCCGCCTGCTGCAGGCTGATTACCAATGCGCCGCTCTGCAGCCCTGCTTGTAGCAGCGCCATCCGGAGAGCTCTTTCATGTCCCGGCCTCTTCATCCGGCCCTTGTTCCTGCTTATCTGCACTCGCCACTTCAGATGGTGCCGAGGCATTGCCAGGCGGCCGCCGCCGCCTACCCTAGAACAACGGCGCTCCCATCAGGACGGGCGTGCTCGTACACGACCCCAGCGCCATGTGCAATACCCTGTTGTCTGCCGTTATTAACTCCTCATCTGATGGTTCCTCTCCATTCTCAGGACCTCTGATTGCTGGCAGTGAATGGGAACATTGTGAGGCAGCTACTCCAATATAGCCCTGTGTATCAGGAGAGGCAGTCCTATGTAAGAGAGAGCAGAAGGCTGGTTACAGTGTATCAGGAGAGGCAGTCCTGTGTAAGAGCAGAAGGCTGGTTACAGTGTATCAGGAGAGGCAGTCCTGTGTAAGATCAGAATGCTGGTTACGGTGTATCGGTATAGGCAGTCCTGTGTAGATAGAGCAGAAGGCTGGTTACAGTGTATCAGAAGAGGCAGTCCTGTTTAAGATAGAGCAGAAGGCTATTTACAATGTATCAGGAGAGGCAGTCCTGTTTAAGATAGAGCAGAAGGCTGGTTTCAATTTTATCAGGGAAAAGGCAGTATGTTTAAGATAGAGCAGAAAAGGGTGGTTACAGGGGTATTTAGAAGGGCAGTTTTGTTTAAGTAGAGCAAAGGCCCAGTTACAATGTATCAGGAGAGGCAGTTGTGTTAAAAGCAGAAAAACTGGTTACAGTGTTTCAGGAAAAGGGAGTCCCGTGTAAGAGCAGAAGGTGGTTTCAGGTATCGGAGAAAGGGGTCCTGTTTTAAAAAGCAGAAGGGTGGTTACAGTGTTTTCAGGAGAGGCAGTTTGTGTAAGATAAAAGAAAAAAAAGGGTAGTTAATGTATCGGTTTTAGGCAATTTTGGTAAGACGAGCAGAAAAGGGTTTATTACAGTGTTTCAGGAGAGGACCTAGTAAGACAGCAGAAGGCTGGTTACAGTGTATTAAAGTGGGATGTTTGGGAAATAGGGCTTAGAAGGCAGCCAAATGAGAAAGAGGGAACATGGCGCTTGTGGGGGTGATGGGGGTAGTCAAACAGAAGCGCAGGGGAGCACGAGGGGGGGAACCCTGGGTCTGGGGATGATGGGGTAGTCCCCCAGGGAAGGGGAAACAGTGAGCACGAGGGAAAAATTTGGGGTCTGGGGGATGGGTGGGGTAGTCATCAAAGGGAGCAAATGAGCAAGAGGGAAAAATGGGGATCTGGGGGATTTATGGGAGTAGTCATCAGAAGGCAGCCCCCGAGTAGAGGGGGCATGGCGTTTTTGTGGGGGTGATGGGAGTAGTCAACAGAAAATTTGCAGCAAAGAGGGGAAAAACCGGGCCGCTGTGGGATGATTTAGAGTGTCATCAGAAGGCCCGCAGTGAGCCCCGAGGGAAAATGGCGTTTTTGTGGGATGATGGGGGGTAGTCCTCAGGAAAGGCAGCGGAGGGACGAGGGAACATGGCGCCTGTGGGATGATGGGAGTAGTCATCAGAAGGCAGCAGTGAGCACGAGGGAACATGGCGTCTGTGGGATGATGGGAGTAGTCATCAGAAGGCGGCCCGTGAGAAAAGGGGGGGAAAAATGGCGTTTTGTGGGATGATGGGGTAGTCATCAGAAGGGCAGGGGGAGTGAGCAAAAGGGAACTTTGGGGTCTGTGGGGTGATGGGGGTGTTTTAAAAGGCGGCAGTGAGCCGAGGGGAAAATTGGCGCCCGTGGGAAAGGTGGGGGGTAGTTATCAGAAAGGGAGCAGGTTTTGGAAAGAGGGGAACATGGCGTCTGTGGGATGATGGGAGTAGTCATCAGAAGGCAGCAGTGAGCACGGGGAAAATTTTTTGGGATCTGTGGGAAAGATGGGAGTATTTATCAGGAAAAGGGGGACAGTGGCACGAGGGAAATTGGCCCTGTGGGATGATGGGAGTAGTCATTAGGGGGAAACAAACGTGAGCAAAGAGGGGGAAAAGGCATCTGTAGGGGTGAGGGAGTAGTCATCGAAGGCCCGCGGGAGCACGAGGGAAAAATGGGGGTCTTTTGGGGTGATTGGGGGGTAGTCATCAGGGAAAGGGAGCAGTGAGCACGAAAGGGGGGAAAATGGGGGTTTTGTTTGGGGTGATGGGGGGTAGTCATCAGAAAGTCGGCCTCACCTCCCTTTTCATCTTTTTGTGTTCAAGGGGCCCCCAGATCGTTTGGGAAGTGTGTATGGACCCCCAGTCTTTTGGGAATTTATGTAGTGAAGGGGGGTAGGAGGGCCGGGGCAAACCCCCCTTCAAAACCCCGGCAGGTGAGTGTCTCCTTGCTTAAATCTCTGACCAGGATTTGGGGTGGAGGAACGTTCCCGCACTGGGCCGCGGTGGTTTGGGATAGAAGCGGTAGGATGAAGGCTGAGTCACTGCAGTTTTGGAGCCTGTAGATCACATTAATCTATAGAGTTATTTCCTAAAGCTCGGATACACAGCAGCGGTGATACGCCCGTGACTCATACTGGACACAGGTAGAGGCACTAAATATGGCTGACGCCATAGAGCCCCCCAGTGCCCATCACTGTCAGGGGGCGAGACGAACAGCGGTGATTGAGGGTGGGGGGTCGCCTCAAAAACCCCCAAAACCAAACACAGAGCAAACCCTAAACAAATGACCCAAAGAGGGGCAAATTTTTTTTCTATCCTGCCAAAATGTATCCGGCCACCTCCTGGATGACTGCCCAACGAGTGCCCACCCTCAATTTGGGGAAATTCCCCCCCCCCCCCCTTTCCAAATTGTTTTCCAACTCGAACAACATGTTTCCCCAGTGGGCTGGCCCCGCAGAATAGTGAGCCCCGCCTTTGGGGGATTTAAAACCCGGATTTAACCAGGATCAGTCCGGGTAAGTTTTGTATTTTACAGTGGGGGGGTGCAAACCCGCAAAATTTGTGAGCGCAACTTGGAGTATAATACAGGATGGGAAATCAGGATCAGTTTCAGGATAAAAAAATGTATGTACAGTAACTGCACCAGCCCCGCAGAATAGTGAGGGGAAACTCTGGGGGATAATACAGGATGTAATTAGGGTAAATACAGGATAAGTAATGGATGTACCAGTGACTTTCACCCGGGGAGAATTGTGAGTGCAGCTTGGAGGATAATAAAGGATTTTTAACCCGGGTCAGTTCAGGATAAGTAAAGTATGTACAGTGACTGCACCAGGGAGAATAGTGAGTGCCCGGTCTGGGGATAATAAAAGGGGGTGTTAAATCAGGTTTATTCAGGATTTAAATAATGTTTGACAGTGAATGCACCAGCGAATAGTGAGCGGCTCTGGAGGGTAATACAGGAAAGTAACTTTAGGATTTAGTACCCGGATAAGTTTTTTGTATGTTTCACCGTGACTGCACCGCGAAAAAGTGGGGTGCAGTTTGGGGGGATTTAATTTCAGGGGTGTAATCGGGATCAGTACGGGAAAAAATAATGTATGTACAAAAGTGAAATGCACCAGCAGAATAGTGAGGGGCAGTTGGGGAAAGAAAGGATTGGGAAATCAAGATCACAGGATAAAGTAATGTATGTACAGTGACTGGGACCCGCAGAATAGTGAAATGCAGTTGGGGGGTATTTAAAACCCGGATGTAACTCAGGATCAAATACAGGTAAAATAAATTTTATGTGCCCCAGTGACTGCACCCGAGAAAGTGAGTGCAGCCCGGAGGATAATACAGGATGTAACTCGGGATCGTACAGAATAAAATAATGTATGTACACAGTGACGGGACCAGCGAATTTTGTTTAGAGCAGGCCCCCTGGAGGATTAAAAAGGTGTAACTCAAAATCGTACAGGGTACGTAAAGTATGTAAAAGGGGACTGCACCAGCAGAATAGTGAGTGCCCGTCTGGGGGATAAAAACGGATGTAACTCAGGTCAGTACAGGATAAAATTAAAAGTATGTACAGGTTTACTGCCCAGGGAGAATTTGTGAGCGCAGCTTTTGGAGTATAATTCAGGATTTTAAAATCAGGACAGTACAGGATAAGTAATGTATGTGCCCCAGTGATGCCCCCAAGCAGAATAGTGAGTGAAACCCCTTTGGGGGATAAAAACAGGATGTAACTCAAAAATAAATTTCAGGATAAAGAATGTATATACACGGGGGACTGCCCCCAGCAAAAATAGTGAGTGCAGCTCTGGAGGGGTAATACCGGATGTAACTCGGATCAGTTTCGGTAAATTAAAGTAGTACAGTGACTTTCACCAGCAGAAAAGGGAGTGCAGCTCTGGAGGAAAAAACGGAAAATCTTTTATTTAAAATTTTAGTTTAAAATACAAAAACCCATTTACATGAGACCTGAATTTTTTACAATTTATTATAATTTAATAAATTTAAAGACCAGTTTACATTCTGTAACACTGTTACTAGGGGGTCCCGTTCCCTGTATTTCCCTTTTCGTTTACACTTACTTATTCATGCCGTTCACCCCCCCCCCCCCCTCCTTTTTCCTACTTTGGGCCCCCCCCTTTCTAATTGGGGTTTTTATACCTTTTTTAAAATTATACTGAATTTCTTTACACATTTATATCTCTTATACAATCCCTGACTCAAATTAAGCACCCCTTTGGGGTTCCCCCCCCCCCAGCTCCGATCCCTCAAATCTCCATGTCTAGATCCATAGTCCCTTCACTGTGGGACCGATTTTGCTCTTCCCCCTCCCCAACCCCTCTATCTTGACCCCCATTTATTTTATTTATTTACATATATATATATATATATTAAAAATTTTAAAATATTTTTATAAATTTTATTGGGATTTTATACACACACTTTTTTTTTTACTTTTTTATTTTTTTTTTTCCCCTTT
>JAODAL010018499.1:0-74589 GCA_025379985.1 Phyllomedusa bahiana
CAAAGTATGCATTTTTGGCCTCTATTTGGCCGTTATGTGTCTGTATACCACAAAAAAAAGCCTATGCTGTTCTATTCAGTAGCATTAATTTAAAATGTATCCATTTTATTACAAAGGGTGACCATTGGGGAATGGATGTCACTACTTGCCATCCATCAGATGCATCCGTTTAACATATACAGCCTGGCGTGTACGTTAAACGGAGTCCAGAAACGTGGTGTGTACCAGTCCTAAAATGGCAATTCTCGCTGTCGCTTGGCAGCAAGGGAGGAGATATCACGAATACATCAGACTCTTCACATTGCTGGCCGCATGCTGCTGCAGGATGAAACTGTTAGACCAAACAATACCATAATCATAAGTAACCAGCAAACAGTAGCAGATAATGTGCTTGTCACTATTACATGCTGCTTTCAGAGGGCCAGACGGCATAAAGTAGCTGACAGGTTACCTGTAGATCACTCTGAATTACCTGTCCAACCTGACCTGCAAAGATGTTCCTGCACGCTGGACGGCACAGTTCCCGCCACAGCCACACCAAGCCTGGAGAGGATAAGGCACTGGTCCAATTCTAAACGGATCTACATATGATACTCTTCAAGTAAAGTACGGTTGCTGCAGTGAGTTTAACAGCTATACCACAAGTGTTTCTGATTGCCAAGTAGTCAGGTCTAATTGTAAATCAGAAGTATAGGTACACTTTAGACAATCCCTACTTATGATTGTAATATGCTGCTGGCATTATTATTATTTATTTTTAGAGTGAAATTAATTTCATGGCGCTGGGGTTCAAGTACATTGTATTCAGGGCCACCATTAGAAATCTTGGGGCCCCCATACAGCTGGAGCCTCTGCCCCCCCCCCCCTCCCAACTCCGTCCCCGACTCCGCCCCCCGGCCAACGCAAGGACGTGCATGCAATTAAGATAGCCTCTGTGAAGCAAGAGGACGGGACCTGCCGACAGCGGCGGGCCCCCCTGGCTTCACAGACCGGCTGGGCCCCGTAGAGCAGTACTGGTTATACTGCCCTAAAGGCGGCCCTGATTGTATTATTTAGTAACTGTGACTATTATTGAGCAGTACTGAGTGAAGAATGTTGGTGGTGGGGACATTTAAAAGCCTGCTCTAGTTATGCCCCTGACGGCAACGGTCCTCCCATGCGACAGAAATTCTGTGATTGCTCACTGTACTTATTGCTTGGACAGTGCTATAATTAGTAAATTCACACAATGTTGTTTTTAGATTGCACAAATAAGATTTCTGTCACAAGTGCTTCAGTCTAAATTCACATGGCATTTTTTTATGCACAAAATGTGCATTGTATGCACCAAGAATGCCCCCAAAGTTTACCTTTGTTTTTAATTGAAATAAGAGCTGCAGTTCATATCACACTTCACATCCATAGGAAAAATACAGTGTGAATCTAGACTTTCAAAGTGTTATAGGGAAGGTTAAATGAGTGAAATGTTACCGTATGTAGCGACACACTCCATCGCCTTCATTACAGAATCACTTGCAGAATCGATCTCTACGAATCTTGCATTTCATTAAACGACAAAAACAGCTTTTTCTTTTTTTGTTTTCGTTATTCCTTGAAAACTTACCCCATTTTGTCAGTAGAGGGCCCCAGTGTCTCAGGACTGCAGGCCCCATAGAAATGTTTCCTGTACAGAACAGGGAGTAAGACTAGATAAGTAAATTCCATTCACGCCTTAACTTCAGGCAGGCAAAATTGAGATTGTCCAAGCGTGGCCTTAAAGGGGTTGTCTCACTACAAGGATTGCTGCTTTTTATGTTAAAGATCTTGCAAAATCAAGTCACTTTGCAATATGTGTCCTACCTATTCCTAGATTTCCCCTCTTGTATGGGCTGCATCAGCTCCTCAGGTCGCTATAGCTACAGACCTGTTTGATCTATCCTTATAGGCTGTCAGCACTGGTTGCTATAGCTACAGACCTGGCTTCTACTGCAGCCTAGTAGAAGCCAGTAAACACACCCTGAATTCAAAATGAAACCAAGAAAACAGGACTGAGGTAAGATGACTCAATGTAGTGAGACAACCCCTTTAAGGGAAGAACTTGTTATCCCAGCAGGGCGTCCGCTGAATGTTTTGGGTAATGCTGTGGGCACAGCTCCGCACCCCCCCCCACACCGAAAGAATACAAAGAGGAAAAAAGGTAAAAAATGTTTTTCCCCGCTCCCCCAAATTATATAGGGGAAAGCGGGGAAAAAACCAATACAGTCCTCCATTCCCACCTCCCCACCAGGGTGATCAACAGTTTCACTATGTTTATTTTTATGGCAGAAAGCAGGGTAAATTTTTTAAAACAGAAGACTTTGGGCCATAAACACCCCCTGTTTTAAAATAAACCCAAAGAAACAGGACTGAGGAAAGATGAATCAATGTAGTGAGACAACCCCTTTAACTTTGTAAACGTAACCATCTCAAATAAGTTTGTAACCTCCTCAATAAAATTTGGGGAAAAACACAAAAAAATTTTTCTTATTTACAAGCAAACAGTCGGTGTAGAGGCCCATCAATTGAGTTCTGCTCCTAAATAGCCACCGGGACAGGTTCCCCATCTAAAAAAAGGGGATGTTTTAAAATAAGGTCATGGTTATATGGAGGAAATTTATGGACAAATGATTCATAAATCAGGAAGGGCCAAATCGGTTCACCATGGAAACTGGAAAATTTGCATTAGCAACTACGTCTTTCTCCCACCTTCATGTGCATTTGGTGGATGGGTGCTTCACCCATTGCTGAATGCAGGAAGGCTCCCTGCCGCTGACACCATACGACTGTATTTCACACATCTCTTTTCCATAAGGTAAAAAGGATGCACAGTGAAGATGGTAGCACTGTGTGTGCCACTTGTATTGAACTACAGTCGGGGGGAAGAGGGAGACACTGCTGTAACCACTGGGGCAGGGATGAAGGCATTGTAACACGGAGGAAGAAGGTATTCCTAATGTTACTACTGGAAGAAGAGGGGAAAAAACCCCTGGAAAATTGGGGCAAGGGAAAGGGTTTTGGTTTCAAAAGGGAAAACAGGTAAACACGTTTATACTGGAAAAAGGGTGGGAGGCACCCCAGTTAGGGGAAAGGATGAGGCATTGTAACTACAGGAGGATGGAGATACTATTGTTACTACTGATAGAAGGAAGGAGGCATTGTAATTACAGGGTGAAAAATTGAGGCATTGCTGTAACTACTGAATTATGGATAGGCACTGTTGTGACTACTGGACAAGGGAGAAAGCATTGCAACGACAGGAAGGAGGAGTAAGGCACTGTTGTAACTATTGGAAGAAAAGGGAGGCACTGCCATAACTACTGGGGCAAAGAAGAATGTTGTAGCTACAGGAAGAAGGAGTTATGCACTACTGTTACAATGATGCCTGCTCCTAGTCTCAGTAGTGCCTCCGCCTTCTCCAGTAGCTCAGGCCTCCGCCTTCCCCGAGTATCTCAGGCCTCCCCCCCTTTTCCCCAGTATCTCGATCCCTTTTCCGCCTTCTCCAGACCCCGGGAGGCCTCCCCTTCTCCAGCCAGTGCCACCCCCCCCCCCCTCCGGCCCGGGCCCCCCCTTCCCGAGAGTCGGGGAGGCCACCCTTTCCCCGAAGTCTGAGGCCCCCCCCTTCTCCGAATCTGGCACGCCCCCGGGTATTCCCCCCGCCTTCTCCAAGTCTGGCACGCTCCGCCTCTCCGGGCCCTGGGCACGCCTCCCCTTCTCCGGAGTTTTTGGGGGCCTCCCCCCTTTCCCGACATCCGGCACGCCTCCGCCTTCCCGACAGTCTGGGCAGGCCTCCCCTTTTCTCCGAGCATCTGGCAGCGGCCTCCGCCTTCTCCGGCATTCCTGGGCAGGCGCCTCCGCCCTTCTCCGAGCAGTCGCCACGCCCCCCTTTCTCCGAGCAGTCTGCCAGCGCTCCCCTTTCCCCGAGAGTCGGGGCCAGCCCCTCCGCCTTCTCCGACTCTGGCCCGCCCCCCTCCGTTCCGGCATCTCCCCACGCCTCCCCCCTTCCCCCCTCCTGCCACGCCTCCCCCTTTCCCCAAACCCCGACGCCCCCCGTTTCCAGCGCTCCCCCCTGCCTCTCCGAGCATCTGCCAGCGGCCTCCCCCTTCTCCGAGCAGTCTGCCACGCCCCCCCGCCTTTCTCCAGCAGTCTGCAGCGCCTCCGCCTTCTCCGAGCAGTCTCGCCAGCGCCTCCGCCTTCTCCGGCGAGCCAAGCCCCCCCCCCCAGGCCGCGCCTCCGCCTTCCCGAGCTCTGGCAGCCCCTTTCCGCCTTCTCCGAGCATCGGGGCACGCCTCCCCCCCCTCCACAGTCGGGGCCACCCCCTCCGCCTTCCCCGAAGCCTGGCAGCGCCTCCGCCTTCTCCGAGCATCGGCACGCCTCCCCCTTCCCGAGCATCTGGCAGCGCCTCCGCCTTCTCCGAGCAGTCTGGGCAGCGCCTCCGCCTTCTCCGAGGAGTCTGGCCAGCGCCTCCGCCTTCTCCGAGCAGTCTGGCCAGCGCCTCCGCCTTCTCCGAGCAGTCGCGCCTCCCCCTTTCTCCGAGCAGGGGGCGCGCCTCCCCCTTCTCCGACAGTCTCGCGTCCCCTTCCCCTTTCCCTCCACAGTGGGGCGCCCTCCGCCTTCTCCGAGCAGTCGCGCCTCCGCCTTCTCCGAGCATCTCCCCCCTCCGTTTCTCCGAGCATCGGGCCGCCCCCCCCCTTCCCAGCATCGGGCCCCCCCCGCCTTCCCGAGAAATGGGGCAGCGCCTCCCCTTCCCCCGACAGTCGGGCAGCGCCCCCGCCTTCTCCGACATCGGGGCAGCGCCTCCGCCTTCTCCGAGCAGTCGCGCCAGCGCCTCACTTCTTCCTTTTGTAGTTACAATAATGTTCCCCCCTTTTCCTTAGAAAACAAATAATGCCTCCTTCTCTTTTTTTATAGTGCCTTCTCCTTTACCCCTATCACGCGTGCCTCCACTTTTTTAGGGGGGGGTCCGGGAAATGCCCCCCTCTTCCCTCTGTAGACTAAAATTGAAAAAAAGGCACTGCAAAAACCGGGAAGGAGGAGGAAGGCTGTAATCGTGAGGGTAAGAGAAGAGGTGTTATAACTATAGCAGAAAGGATAGAGGTGCTACTGAAGAAAAGGGGGAGGCACTGCTCTGACTTGAGCGGAACAGGGAAGTACTACTACAGTATATGCATCAACAGATAAAGGTTTTTGCCAAAATACCCAACTGGGTTGGCGTCATATCGGTGTTACATGAGAAAATGTTAATGACAACATGCTGGGAATTGAGGTTTTGATATGTTGTTATTATAGTTGCTTGTTTTGTACTTTATTGGTTTATTTGTTGTTCTTTGTGGCATTATATTTTTGTGACCTTTACTTTCATGCAAAAATGTACTTTTGTTCCTGGTTTTTCACTCCTCATCCTTTTTAAAAAATGCAACAAAAGACCCTTACTTGGGGGAAGGGTTTGGGGGTCCCCCTCACCTACTAATTTTTAATTTTATTACGTAGTAACCCCAGCAAACATAACGCAGATAGCCCCTTAACCCCGGCCTGAAAATATTTTAGACCAAACGTTTTTTTTTGTTTTTTGCCCCCTTGCGTTTCAACAGTTTAACTTTTTTTTTTTTTCAATGACCATTGTATGAGGGCCTCGTTTTATTCGAGACAAGTTTTACTTTATGGGAATTGTTTAATTTACTTAAAATAATTGAGAATTTTTTTAAAAAAAATTTTAAAACATTTTTTTGTTTTTTTAATTTCACTGTTCATATTTCACACTAATAACTTTTAAATTTAAATTCTACAGGTATTACGGGGGTGTGGATACCTAATATGTTTTTTTTTGTTTGGTAATTTATGCAAAAAATTTTTTTTAAAATTTTTTTTTTTTTTTAATTTAATGTTTTGTTTTTTTTTTTTTTTTTTTTTGTTTAATTCCTAAGGAGAACTGTTTTACTGTTTTTTTGTTTTTTGTTTTTTTTCACTTTTAAATTTTATTACATATTCATAATCTAAAAAATTTTAATCTGTTCACTCTGACACGGGATGTTTGGCGCACACAGCTGGCCAAAAACTGACTTAGTACACAGACAGCTCTGGGGCCACTCAGGTCCCAGAGCTGACTGGCAGCCATTCCCCGGGCTCGCGGGGGGCGGGTGTTCCGACACCCGACAGAGCAGGGGGATCCCCTTTTTTTGCGCTGTGGTAACGCACCCCGCAATCAAAGGGTTTAAAACACCGGTTTTCGGAGGTTTTTTCCCCTTTCAGCCCATCCCCGCAGGACATGCCTGGATCGGGGCTTTCCCGCGAATTTGCGGCGCCGGGGTCCCCAAACCCCCAGAAACCCAAAAGCGAGCGTTTAAAAACCCCCCATCCCCCCCGGCGGGGGCCCTTCCCCTTAAGGGAACACAATATTGTAAATTTTATTTAAAAACCACACAAAAAACTGCAAAAAAATGAATACAAAAAAAAAATATAAAAATTGCATAATGTTTTGACTTTTTTTACTTAAAGGGGTTGTTTCACTACAAGGATTGATTTTTTTGTTAAAGTCTTGCAAAAACAAGTCACTTTCAAAAATATGTCCATTTAAAATGTCCTACCTATTCCTAATATCCCCTCGAGGGGTGCATCAGCTCCTCAAGGGACGCTATAAACTACAGTACGACCTGTTTTTATCTATTCGATAGGCTGCCACACGGTTCTAAGCTACAGACCCGGGGTTCTATCAGCCTAGTGAAGCCATACAGGTTTTAAATGAAACCAAGAAAATCGGAGGGAAAGATGAGTCACTGTGTGGACAACCCCTTTAAAAGAAACCCAAAAAATCCTTTTTTCTACTAGAATAACTCTTCTATTTTTTTTCCTCGAATTTTTAAAATTATACCTTTTTGGTTCCGATTTGTTTCATTTTGGGGAAAAAAAGGATATAAAAATTCTGTCCCTGGATTAAAGGTGTTTCCCTGTATTACAATATTCATTTCTTATTTTGTAGGACGCAGCAGTGGGCAGTCTTGTGTGACAACTGGTAATTACATTGAGGATTATCGGATTTCTTTGAATTGAAGGTAAGAAAAAAAATGAGATAATTTGGGTTCTATTGGTTCTACTTCTTTTTCTTTTCCCTGAACAATATATTGACTAATCCTGAATTTTCCCCCCCCCCCCCCCCCTCAGAATCCGATTAACTGTTTGATGTGTGGTTGACACACCTATTTATTTTATTTTTTTGTGTATTAGTTCAAATGGACCTGGTCATATTTTTCTGATTACGTCCCTGACCTTGGCTCAGTCCACTTTGGAGCTTTTTTTTCACACCTTTTCTTTCCATTTTTTTGGGTTTAAAAAAGCTGGTGAACATACCCTTATCTACTAAAAAGGGGGTGTCACATAATATAGCTTTCAAAAATGGGGGGAAGGTAAATCAAAAACTTTTTTTCAAAAACTTAGTTTTTTAATTACCTTGGTTTGGGGAAATGATTTTACCTGCTTTAGGATCTTTAGCTCCTAACAAAAACCCCCAAAACCATGTGAAAAAAAGGGCCGACAGTTTTAAAAATTTTTTACCTCTGAATGAAAACTTGAAAAGGGACTGTGTTTTTCATAATCTATCAAACCTTTACCATATTTACAGACATTGACATTTTCATTTTTAAGAATTGCTGTATATCTATGTTTGCATTTTGGGGAGTGGGGACCATGGAATAAGAGTGGTTTTTTTTCCAGTCGGAAAAATGTTAGAAATGGGGAAAACGATATGCAACTTTTTAAATCCGTCTAGTGCTGCAAAAACGTAATTTTAGGGGGGGCAGCTGGGGAAGTCCATAATAGTTAAATTTCCAGCCAGATTTCCGCACAGGAATAGGTGCATACACGTCAGCGGATTACCCATCTTTGGGGAAGTAGGGCCATTTATTATTTGTGTCAGCCTCAGTAAGTGGTTTGCCTCCAGTTAATAGTTGGTATACTGTTTTACCAATCCGGACGGGTTTTTACCCATATCAAAGAGTTTTTGTGGTAACACTCCTATGTTCCAGGCCAGATTTTGGGTGGCCTTTGAAAATCTCAGTTAGCTGATAGGGGGGACGCTACACAGACAAGGAGTTTTATCTAAAACAAAATACTAAGCACCAGGGTCTCCCGGGAGAGGCCACTTGCTTTTACAGAAAGTGAGTGAGGGAAACACCCGAAATTTGCCATGCAAAGGGTGACGGAAATTTTCTTTATCCACTGGTTTGTTTGTAAATTTTGGGACCTGTGTTTTTCTGACAACCTGGGCCGAGTAAAGCACAGAACCCAGTTTGGGCCCGCAAAAAACCTTCTGGGCTTTCAAATTTAACTTTGTGCCATCCAAAACGCAACCGCTCCTTATAGGAACTAAAAAATGAAGCAACTTTTCAAATATTCATAGTTACACAGTTTGTAAATTTGATAAAGAACGCCCTACCCCGTTCGCCTATTCTCCTACATGTTGACCAAGAAAGGCAAAAAAACCCCCTAGTAGAAGCCAATTGCCTCATTTTAAGGGGAAAAAATTCCTTCCCAACTCCAATCCCCGGCATCGAAAAAACCCCTGACCAAGCACTTCTCACGAATCCAAAAACCTGGTATTTCGTTCACTCTTTTTAAATCACCAAACCCTTGAAACCCATTTGGGAGTTTTTACCTGACAATTTCCTCTTTGGCAAGAGTTCCCAGTCTCACTGCTCTTACAGTAAAAAAATCCCTTCTTTTTTAGTAAAACTTTTTTCTCTAGACCTAGAAGATGCCCCTTTGTTATGAAAAGAAAAAAAAAAGAAAGTAAAAAAAAAATTCCACCATTTTTTTTTTTTTTTTTTTCCTCCACACCACTATTGACTTCATGTGTCAAGTGGGGACAGACTACCCAAATTATTGCAGGATTGAAAACTGTGCACTATAGGAAATTTGATTCCCGCGATAAAGAAAAAATTCCTTTTTTGGTTCCATAGCAGACTGTTGTGTAATCATGAGATGACTGAGATCCATAGGGGGTCATTCTAACACATTCTTGGGAAATCCTTGCTTCCATACCAAACCAGCAGCTTGATCTCATTACAGTGATCTAAACAAAGGTTTTTTTGTTCATTTCCTTAGTTTTTCTAACACACGCAAAAAAGGTCCGATTTTTTGGGGGTTTTTAGTATTTTGAAACCACTGAAAATCTGACTGAATAACATTCACATAGACTATAATAGAAAACACGACCTGTAGTTTACACAGGTGTTTTTTTTTGTTTTTGCTCGTTCGCTGGCGGCTTTAGGAACATCTAGTAGAAGAATTATTACAGAAGGCTATGTAAACCAACGAACGGGTTTTCTATGCCTTTTGTTATGTTTTTTGGCAGCGTTTCCACTGAAAAACTGCCCAGGGGGGTTAAAATTGTGCAAAAATTTTCTACACAACTGAAAAAAAATCAAAGAAGTTCGAAAGTTTTGAAAAAAAAAAGGGGGGCGGTTTTTTGAACTTGAAAAAAAAACCTCAGTTTTTAAAGGGAGGGTTTTTTAGGTTTTTGGTTTTTCTCGATTTTTTGTCCATGCGTTGGGGCCTACCTTAAAAGGGGTTTTTTTGCAACGAATGAGTTTTGTCTCTCAGAAGAGAAAAAAACAAACGGGGCCCCTCATGGAGGAGAGGGCAAAAAAGGCCGGGAAAGCGGGGAGCGTGGCATTTACTCAAAAATGACTTTACAACCGGGATTTTTTTTTTTACAAAGAAACGGGATCTTTTTCTCCACACCCCTACAAGCTCCTTCTGTTCCCTGTCCCAGATAAAAGTAAAAACGCCAAGCGCTGCCCAATCATCTCCTCTGGTCGTTCAACGTAAACTTTCAGGAAACAAAGGGGTTTTTCTGTTTAAAAGCCTGTAGCGTCACAGGCTTCACTTTTTTTAAGACATAATTAGAAAAGTGTTAAAACCCATTTGGGGGACCCACTCAACATTACTCGGGCAAAACCCCTTAATTTTTTATCATTGAACCCAAAAACATGAGATTCCTTTTTTTAATGTAGACAAATATTAAGTACATAAACTTCTTGTTACTGTTCTTCACATTCCACTTGTTTATTGTTACAGCTCTGTGAATTTTATACAAATCAATTTATTAAAGGCAATAAAACAAACAGAAATACATTTAATATTATTTGTTTTCCTTTTTTGCTTGAAGTATAAGAATGAAAAGTGAGATGTTTTTAAAAAATTTTTTCCAGGGAGACCCCGGAAATTTTAAAGGGGCCCATAAGGCAAAAGAGGAAATTAACTGGAAATTTTAACCCTACAGCAGAAATAGAACGGGAAACCACCAAAGAAGAAGGTTTTCCATACATAAGGGCAGTGAGCCAATCCACAAGTCGGCCAGGCAAAACCACCTTTTCCCTGGCTGGCGTCCTTTTCAGTCATACATAGAGGGGCAGTGTAGAGCCAATACCACAAGTCGGGGCCCGGCACCACCTTACCCTGGTCTGGCTGTTCTTCTGCAGGTCATACATACAGGGCAGTGTAACCAAAACCACAAGCGGGGTCGCACCACCCTTTTAAACCCCGGTCGGCTGTTTTTCTGCAGTCATACATACAGGTGCAGTGAAGAGCCCAAACCACTCTGGCTCAGGCACCCCTTTTCCCTGGTCTGTTTTTTTCGCAGGTCTTTTCATACAGGGGATGTAGAGCCAATACCACAAGTCTGCTCAGGGCACCAACTTTTCCCTGGGCTGGCTGTTTTCGCAGGTCCCAAAAAAGGGGATGTAAGCCAAACCACAATCGACTCAGGCACCACCTTTACCCGGCTGGCGTTCTTCTGCAGTCTACATACAGGGCATGTAACCAATACCCCAAGTCTGGGTCAGGCCCACCTTTTCCCTGTCTGGGTGTTCTTTTGCAGGTCTACATACATCAAATGTAGAGCCAATACCACAAGTCTGGCTCAGGCACCACCCTTTTTCCCTGGTCGGCTGTTCTTCTGCGGCATACATACAGGGCTGTAGAGCCCAAAACCCCAAAATCGGCTCGGCACCCCTTTACCCTGGTGTTTCTTCCTTCATACCCTAAGGGGCATGTAAGCCAATACCACAAGTCGGCCGGGCCCAAATTTACCCTGGTCTGGGTGTTTTTTCGCAGGTATACTAGAGGGCAGTGTAGACCAATACCCCCAATCTGGCTCGGCACCACCTTTTTCCCTGGGCTGGCGTTTTTTCTCAGGTCAATATAAAAGGGCAGGTAGAGCCAAAACAAACCCGGCCACACCACCTTTTTCCCCGGGGCGGGGGTTCCTCTGCAGGGCAACATACAGGGGATGTGTACCAATACCAAAAAAAAGTCTGGCTCAGGGACCACCTTTACCCTGGCTGACGTCTTTCTCAGGTCATACAACGGGGATGTAGAGCCAATACCACAAGTCGGGGGCAGGCACCACCTTTTCCCTGGGCGGGTGTCTTCTGCAGGTCATACAACGGCATGTAAAACAAACCACAAGTCTGGCTCAGGCACCACCTTTTCCCTGGTCTGGCTGTTCTCGCGGGCCCTAAAACGGGGATGTAGAGCCAATACCACATCTGGCTTAGGGACCACCTAAACCCCCGGCGGCTGTTTCTTCTGCAGGTCCCTACATACAGGGCAGTAAGACCCTACCACAAGTCTGGGTCGGGACCAAAACCCCTTTACCCGGCTGGGGTGTTCCCTTTTTGCGCATACATACAGTGCATGTAGAGCCAACACCCAAGTGGCTCACACCACCTTTTCCCGATCTGGGGTTCTTCCGGTCAACATCAGGGGGAGTGTAGAGCCAAAACCACAACTGGCTCAGGCACCACCTTTACCCTGGGGTCGGGGTGTTCTAACATAAAGGCGCCCACATTTTGGGATCCACATTCATAAATGTTCCCAACCTAAAGAATGGGTGTGAGCCCCAAACACCCATAATCTTTGGCGCATTAAAAAGTGTCTTTGGCCATTAAAAGGGACAAACCCGCCAAAGTTTGGGGGTTGCACCGTTTTTAATAAATTTTTTTGGCTCAAAAAACACCAAAACTGGCTCAGCCCCTTTTATCATGTTCCCCAAGAGTATATATCTGAAAGGGATTTCTCACTCAATATTTTTGCTTTTTTTCTGAGGGACAGGAATGAAGATTTAAAAAAAAAAAAATAAAAATACATTGTTTTTTTTTTTAAGTTTCTTTTTAAAGAAGATAAAGAAGATTGTATCCCTCTTAGAGCACCAAGTTTCGTGGGTTTCAAACCCTCTCTCTTCCCACCCTCCCCCCCCCCCTTTTTCCCCTTGCCTAAGCTGCCATCACTCACCCAGTCCGTGAGAGATGGCACCTTAGAAAGCTTCCAGTAACGGATTTTGAAAGCTTCTCATTTAGCTAAGTAAACACTCTTTAGAGCTCTGTCGCCTTGTATAGTTCATGTCTATAATTTTTTCACTCATGTCAGTGTAACAGGAAAGCTGGGAATACTTTTATAGCCCTGCCCCCCTCATTTGAATACATGTGGACTCAAACCCGGGTTGTGGTTTTGTGAAACGCATGGGAGAAAACCCCTTTTAAAAGTAACCTATTTCTGAGAGGCGAATTTCACAGTTAATTAGATTCCTTTTGTTTAGATAGCCCCTGTTGCATGCTTTGTAAAGCATTCTTCCTATATACTAAGTGACCTATTCACTGCAAGCCCTGCTTTACCTATGGAACTTATTGATCTCAAAGGGGTTCTCCAATTTTTATAAGCTGAAATGGGGATAGAGATACAGTAATACATTTTTTTTTTATTTTTTTTTTTAAAACATGCGGACTTCCTTAATCAGCTCTGTTCCAGTACGGACCCTGCTGGCTGCCTGTCCAATTCGTCTTTTTTACCTTCTGTTCCGGGGTATTTTGGATTGTACCAGAAAAATGGGTCAGGCCCACATTGTCTTTGCATAGGGACGAGTTAGGAGGAGGAGGATTTTTGGGGGTTTTTTTTTTATTGTACTACTGCAGTCCTATTCTCCTTTGACCTTAAAAATAAATATCTAGAGAACCCCTTTAAGGACTTGCCATCTCTCATGACTTGTCTGGTTCCATATATAATTGCATTCCTCATAAAATAAATGTTATAGCAATAGACCTCTGCGTTGTGCTGTACCTTTGCTATTCTTAGAAATTTCTAACTGGGTCAGTGTTGGATTGTGTGGGGGAATGGTAATTCTTGTCTGTCAGTTCATTCACACACGTCCAGTAGTAGTAGAGGGGTGGTAACCAATGAGACAGAGCAGATGCTATAGAACAGGGGTCTCCAAACTGCGGCCCTCCAGCCATTTAAACTACAAAATCCCACAAGCCCCCTTAAGATTATATAAAAGCATGGTTGGGAGTTTTGATTTTCCCCAAAAGCTGGGGAGCCCAGTTGGGAAAACCCCCGCATAGAAAGATCTAATCTTCTCCGCAGCAAAGCTAACAGAAGGGTCTGCTGGACTCGGGAAAACATTTAATCTAGTATATGGCCAATTTACTTCTGTAAGTGTAATCTACCTGCATGGTAGCAAGTTTTAAACGGATTTTCCCATGTTGTAATGTTATGGATCTCGTCAACCAGCTCTGCCGGGAACTACAGCATTGCTTCATTTTTTAAAAAAAAATGTACTTATTCTCTTAAAAAGAGTGTGGGTCGGAAAGCCTGTAGCTCCTTTGTTCTGAGGCTTACTGGGGATCTTGTCAATCAAAATCATCCCTCTATCTCTAATCTGGAAATGATCTTTTAATTTACCAATATCCAATTCTAATACGGAAAAAACCCCGTGCATCTTCCATCCTTAAAGGGGTTTCCCCCACTACAAAAGGATTGCTTTTTTTGTAAAGAACTTGCAAAAACAACATTTGCAATATTTCCAATTTTAAAAGTGTCCACCAATTTTTAATATCCCCTCTTGTATGGGGCGCATCAGCTTTTTAGGGCGCTATAACACAACCTGTTTTAAAGTTTTCCCCGATGGCTGCCAGCAGTGGTTGCTATAGCTACAGACCTGGCTTCTACTGTAGCCTAGTAGAAGACCATTAACACCCCCTGAATTCAAAATGAAACCAAGAAAACAGGACTGAGGTAAGATGAATCGGTGTAGTGAGACAACCCCTTTAAACGGGGCTTCTGCTTTGGATTCTGTTTACAACTGATTACAATAGGGCAGATTTATAAATACTTTCTAAAACTTAGTGTAAATTTAGACTAGACAATGCAAAAATGTGACCGTTATCAGTGTATGATAAATCTGGAGCATGTTTAGACACTGCTGTTATACATTACACCGTTTATAAATTGGCTTAGTTTTTGCCATCAATTGCACCAAAATTTTGCCAATTTTTATTTATTTTTTTAGGTCCACGGCATCACACCTTAAACGTGCCCCTTTCTGTGAAAGCACCCATCCTCTTTACCAAAGCCACTCGCTTGTTATCAGACACGGCACAGAGGTGTCTTGAAACTGAAAACACATGACAAATGTGGTTTAAAGCAGGTGCACCAGTATTTTGGTGCAAATTGTGCTAGAATTCTGGCAAAGTTGCCATAGCAAATCTGTGTCCTATTAAATATGTGTTCCTCTACAGGGGCGCTCAACAATCAGCTGTAATCTTTGAGTGAACCTCTAGTAGGTGATAATTTTCCCTGCAGGACCACCAAAGAGGAATAGAAGTATTACACCTATCTCGGAAATGGGCTCCCGAAAGTCTCCAATCGGAATGGAAAGCCGGTCACACTTGCGCATGCCTCCTTTCTGTTCTATGAGAGTTCCGGATACAGCCAAGCAGATTTTCTAGCTGTAAATCCCTTTAAATATGATGCGTGCATCAACTACATGTTGTAAAGGCACAAATTTGAACCAGATTATTTTCCCTTTGTTTTATATCCATTTTGTAAAATAAGAGACCAATGATCTAATGTCAACGTCATCACCATCTGCTGCCTTTACCCTCTGTGTATGCTGTGTGCGTTTATTGAAGGCATGAAAAAAAGACAGTCGAAAAAATGCAGGAAACGTATGAATTCCTTGGGAATTAATTTTCTAAAGAAAACGATTGCTTTTTGCATAATCATGATCCTTTCAAAATGTGAAGAATCGCACTGTGGGAGGCGAAACATGGAAAACTGAAACATCCCAAAATAAAATTCTTCGGTTAATCAAATAACGAATGTTCTTGACTTGGAAATAGGTCAATGTCCTTTGTTGTCATTTAAAAGAGAGAGTCCTGAAGAACACAGTCCTTTAAACCCGAGTGTGTCTGCAGGTTCGTGAAGCCCCACCTGAGGCAGTTGTTGTTGTGCCTGCTGCCACATTCGATGTAGACGGAGAGTCCTCATCTGTTGTGTCTCCTTGGTCTTCTCGCTGGAGGCCAAGGGTGATGTGACTCTGTAGAGCTGCTGGTGTCAACCACTCTTTAGGTAGGCAACTCTGGAGAAATGGTATGCACGAGCTGAAGTAAGCTAAACGGTTCACCCAACGTGGGATTTCCTTTCCACACAGCATCTAGAATAACAGAACAAACCAATATGGAGGAATTTAAAGGAGTACTCCCATTCTATAATGTGCAGAGGAATCTTAAAAGGGTTGTTCTTATATATATATGTATGTGTGTGTATATATGTATGTGTGTGTATATATGTATGTGTGTGTATATGTATATATATATATGTATGTGTATATATATGTGTATATATGTATATATATATATATATATTTGGGATGACATTGCTGGAATAAAATCGAAAACTCATACTCGCTTATTGCCGTTATCGTCTTTCCAGCACGATCATTGTCTGTCGTCTCTCCTGGTCTTCTGTTTACATCCTACTCCTGGTGGTCGGAGCATTAGGGCATGTCCCCACCGCATGGGCTTTCGGACTTTTTTTTAGCCGGTTTGCGGTTTTTCAGACCGCCTGAAAAACCGGCCGAAAATGAGCACAATTGTGCTCTATGGAAAACCCGTGCAGCAGTCCCCACTGCATGGGTTTCCCGCCCGGCGGTTTGGCGGCAAAACATTGAGCAAGCACCATCTTCAGTCCGGTTTTCGAACGGAATATGTGCTTCTCAATGGGAGGGGGGAGGGCTCTTCTCCGCTCATCGCGGAGAAAAGCCCCCCCCCCCTCCCCGGGCCGTGGGGACGGGCGCAAAACAGGACAAATACCGGCCGGCAAACCGGACCTGGAATGGAGGTAAGGACAAAGGTGAGCATGAGTTTTCCATTTTATTCCTGTAGCATGATTCAAAATGTATTAAATAACAAACAAATTGGTCAACCCCTTAAAGTAACATGAAACCTGTTTAAAAAGTGGAGGGCAACAAATGCACAACAAATGTTTTCAATAAAGTAGAGCTGTCCAATACAGGGGTGTAGCTTTTGGAGCATTCCACGCTGCCTTAAAAGCAGTATGGGTGAAGGAAAGTTTAGCTTTAAAGGGGTTGTATCGTTTGAACTGTTCATGCTGTTCAGCTAATTCTGAGATTGAATTAGAAATCCAGGGGCGAGTCTCTCCTCTCAGTAGACGGGTCTCTCCTCTCAGCAGGCGTGTCTCTCCTCTCAGGAGGCGTGTCTCTCCTCACTGAAGCTGTGACATCCTCAGTGTGTGTGAGGCAGCCGAAGCAGAAGGATGTCTGGAGAGAAGAGATCTGCAGCCTCCTGCTCATGTGTCTGCAGAGCTTCAGGCTCCACAAGCTCCTTGCTCTGCTATAAGCAGTTATACAGTCAGCCTGAACTGATGAAACACTTGTGAGGAAGCACACTGCCCCCCCCCCTCCCCCTCTGGTACCAGGCAGCCGACTGGGTTATATGGAGCAATGCACACTGCCCTCCTACCCTTCTCTCCCCCTGTTAACAGGCAGGAGCTTGTATAAGACTCTGTTATATGAGGGGATCTGTGACTTAAACAGCCAGTATTTAGCCAGATCATTCACCCTAGAGCTGGGACATGAGTACAGAGCCAGCAGCCCTTGGTTTCACTATCGATTTTAACAGCACCGAGGGGAGTAACACAGTGTGCAGGCAGCCAATCACAGCGCAGGGAGCATGTCCGAGGGGGCGGGATCCGGCCAGGGGGCGTGTCCCGACCAGCAGCAGCAGAAATAGAACACAGATGCATAGAAAAGCTCATATCTGCTAAACCAAGTGACTGAGGTAATGCAGCCCAATGACAAAAGTGCTTATTTTTACTGTCCCCATAATCTGAGACTTGATCTTTGTAGCGATACAACCCCTTTAACTCTGGTTTGGACTACTTCATGTATCCAAAAAGTAGCAGAAATGCATTTTGAAGTGGTTCTTATATTCACTTTGATTGTCTCTTAGCGTTTAAAAAACACCATTTTGGGCCTTGTTCACAGCTCGATGGCTGGAGTAAACTGGGCCCAGGAGCAGGCATCTAGCCTTATATGCTCCTGGGAAAACATGACAGGTGCAGATGATTGCTGAATAACAACTCAAAGCTCCCACTGCTAAGGGAACAATTAAATGATACAGACTGCACATTAGCTTGGTACCTGTTCACACCAGTATGCCCAAAAAATGTTTTTGTTGTGGCATACCCAGAGGTGCTGGGCAGCCCGCCTAGTCTGTTAGTATGGGCGTCACTAAGAGGCTGTAAGCCGGCATGGTGCACCACACGTTTTGCACCCTTATGTATTGCTTTATCTATATGCATTTGTAATACCGGCAGCCACCCCCCTCATGCCCTGAGGATGTGCGAGTAGTTGTTTAATGGGTATTTTTGCATTTCTGCAGTCTCTCCATGCATTATACTGTGGTTTTTCTGCATACTGGTGTGAACAGGTACCAAGTTTATGTGCAGTCTGTATCATTTAAGTGTTCCTTTAGCAGTGGAGCTTTGAGTTGTTATTCAGCTGCACCTGTCATGTTTTCCCAGGAGCATATAAGGCTAGATGCCTGCTCCTGGGCTCAGTTTAGTCCAGCTATTGAGCTGTGAACAGGGCCCACAATGGTGGTGTTTTTTAAGTAAGTAATGTCCCCTTTTTTGTGTGTGTCTCTTAGCGTTTGTAGATTGCTACTGATATTTTGCTGTGTTTGCATTGCTTTGCTGCCACACCAGTGTGCACCTACATAATTGTCTTTAAAGGGGTTGTCTCACTACATCAATTCATCTTACCTCAGTCCTGTTTTCTTGGTTTCATTTTGAATTCAAGGGCATGTTTACTGGCTTCTACTAGGGTGCAGTAGAAGCCAGGTCTGTAGCTATAGCAACCAGTGCTGGCAGCCTATCAGGAGAGATCAAACAGGTCTGCAGCTATAGCGACCTGAGGAGCTGATGCAGCCCATACAAGAGGGGATATCTACGAATAGGTAGTACACTGGTAATGGACATATATTGCAAAGTGACTTTTTTTTGCAAGATCTTTAACATCAAAAGCAGCAATCCTTGTAGTGAGACAACCCCTTTAAAATAGTTTTGGATGCGCTGATCAGTTTTTAATTTTTGGACTATTCCATAGGCCAGTCATCTTCAAAGTGTACATATATTTACCAGAAGTTTTACTATAGGTATGTAGTAAATTACTAGGTACTGAAGTACCTTTTTTGCTGCCTGATGTAGTAAAGTGAAAAGAACCTGGCACAGTGAAAACCTTTTAACTATAGATGTTATCTTTAAGCAGGTTTTTCTACAATAGTATGTTACATAGCTGCATAGTTTGTAAGGCCGACAAAAGACAGACGTCCATCCAGTTCAGCCTGTTGTGCTATAGTGTGGATCCAGAGGAAGGCAATTGTCCTCATTTTAGGGAAAAAATTCCTTCCTAACTTCAGTCTGGCATCAGAATAAATCCCTGGTTCGGTGACCCTTCTCCAGAATCCCGGTCACTATAACTTGTTATATTATTACATTTAGAAATGTATCCAGACCCTTCCCATGAATCCGGGACACTATAACATGTTATTTATTACATTTAGAAATGTATCCAGACCCTTCTCCAGAATCCCGGTCACTATAACTTGTTATATTATTACATCTAGAAATGTATCCAGACCCTTCTCCAGAATCCTGGTCACTATAACTTGTTCTATTATTACATCTAGAAATGTATCCAACCCTTCTCCAGAATCCCGGTCACTATAACTTGTTCTATTATTGCACTGTAGAAATGCGTCCAGATCCTTTTTGAACTCTGTTATTGAATTCCCCATGCCAAGTTAATTTGGCAGAGAGGTCCACAGTCTCACTGCTCTTAGGGCATGTCCCCACGGCATAGAGTAAATACCGGTCGGATTATCCGAATGGTATTTGCTCTGTTTCTGTGGCCGTGTACACGGCCGCCGGGTACGGCTTTTCTCCGCTGTTTGTGGAGAAAAGCCCTCCCCCCTCGTATATTCCGCCCGAAAACCGGGCAGAAGAATGCATATGTTCAATCTTTTTCGGACCGCCGGCGGTCTAAAAAACCGTCTGCCTGAAAACTCATGCAACTGTTCACTTGATGCCTATTCTATCAGTCTCCTTGACAGGTGCAGTATTTACAAGAAAAATGTATTAATGTTATGGCTGATTGGTGGACGTTTGGTGTCATCTGCGTTCGAAGGGCCGTTCAGAACTTCACTGCAGAGGTGAAACTGGATCTGTTTTACAACCAACACCAATGGCACCCGACGTACCCCATTGACAAAGTGCGGTCCATTTAGCTTCCGCCACCATGTCCGTCGTTTTTATGGAAAAAATAGCTCAATTTACTTTGCTTTGTTTTCGTCATTCCCGAGGGAATTTGCAATGAAGGTTCGAACCATCGATGTGAACCAGGCCGAATATTATAGCTTGGTCTGTTTTTGCCTTTTACTTACATCTCTTCTACAACAGCAGTAACTCGGTAAACTTCCCTCCTCCCCCAGAGTAAGTGAAATGAGAGAAGATACTGTAGTCATGTTAAAAGCAGACAAGGGAGCTGAATGCAGATGAGTGCAGTACCAGACAGGTGGAGGTCACCACATTACTGACCTCAGCCAGAGCGGCAGAGAAATGATTGCAATTTTTGTGCATTAGGTGATAGGCGTTGCCCTTGTATTCCTTCCCCAGCTCTTCCATGATGTTATCTATGTCTTCTTCTGTGAAATCTGTTGTGCCAAGTGCAATAGCTTCCCTGTGGGAGACACAAATAATAGACATAGTAATTGCTGTCTCTAGGCATCAAACAAACCGAGCAAGTATACCTATCTAAAGGAAAAAAAGATGTGTGAATGGCTAGTAAGTGGCGGTACCTTGGAAAATGAGCAGTATTTGCAGAAACATATCAAGGGTTCTTTAGATGGGAAGTACTTTAGAAGAAAAACAGTGGGCAGAAAGGTGCAGGGCACATTTAATCTTTTTCTGCTGAATGGGCCAACATGTACCCAGTACTCATTGTGACTGAGACTGATCAGTAGCCCCTATAGGTGTCAGGTATCTGCTATTTCTCTATGGCAGGGGTGTCAAACTGCGGCCCTCCAGCTGTTGGGAAACTACAACTCCCATCATGCATTTGTATAATCTGTAACAGTGGGCGTGATGGGAGTTGTAGTTTCCCAACAGCTGGAGGGCCGCAGTTTGACACCTGTGCTCTATGGCTTTGATTCCTCTTAGGCTATGTCTCCATTGCAATGGAAAATGATTGTATTTAGAATCCTAAAACCGGCAAAACTATGATTGTTCAGGCAGCCCATAGACATTAATAGAAAAAAACGACCTGACGTCTACACAGGTCGTTTTTTTCTCTGCTTATCTTCTGGCTCTGGCGTATTATACAATATGATGTTGTACAATACGCCGGCGCTTTGAGTTTTTTCGGCGTCTCTCCATACAATCAGTTGTATGGGCCGACAGCAAAAACAAAATGACAACCGACCGTGTTTTTTGAGCAAAAACGTGACAAAAAATGCGGTCGTGCATCGGTTAAAAAAAAAATAATCGGTCAACTTTCGGCAATTTTTTGTCCGGTGCAGTGTAGACCTAGCCTCCCTCACATCCTGGGTGCCAGCATATCAAAGCGCTGCGAGGGTCATCAGCAATTATACCTGGCAGCATTTAGCTAAGTATATTTTTCTATCTGAGATAATAAGGTCGCAATGTGTTGTATATAGCGTTACTATATTTGATTCTACAGCAAGTGTGTATTGCATCCCCTGATGAACCCTATAATAAAGGGGGAAACGCGTCGGGATAGCTGGGGATACATGTTTAGATGCTACATACATACATTTACATTGTCTGTCATTTAAGCGGAGCCGTCCTTCTTCGGGGCGATTACCCCGCTGACAGATAATAGAAGGGATATTGCACTATAATGGTATGTGTTGGTAATGTATAGGGGTTTAAGTCATACATTTTTAGGGTATATTAGTAAAAGTTAAGTTTTAACAGGGATTATAATTTCGCAGTGATATATGGCTTAAATTCTCTGTTGGTATAAGATTTGTAGTTTTTTAGACGTAGCCTTACCCTCTGACTTGGCCTCTGCTCACTACTTGCTATGACCTTGTACCTTGTTACTCATATTTGCAAGAGCTTCTCTTGTCTTGCTCTTGGCTTATGCACAGATTGGACCATTTGCTTTGGTACTGTAGTGCAAATCCCTTCTACACTTAGGGTTTGGGTAATGTTGATAACTGCAATAAAACCTATGTATTCTCTCTTGTCAAGTCCTTGCTTTCTTGAGAGGACTAAAATAGCAAAATGTACTGCAGAAATCAGGGACGTACCCCCAGATTTCTGTTGTATATTTTAATTTGTGTTACCCCCATTTCATGGTGCTAATCCTCATCCCGGATTCTCTGTGTGCTTTCTTTTAGAGCAGGGGTCTGCAACGTCTGCTCTCCAGCTGTTGGGAAACTACAACTCCCATCATGCATTTATGTAATCTGTATCAGTGGGAGATGTAGTTTCCCAACAGCTGGACAGCCGATGTTGCACACCCCTGTTTTAGAGGTTTGTATAAAAAAGTGTCAGTAAGTGACCTGTTACTTATTTTTTCAGACTGAGAACTACATTTCTTTTAATATTCATTAAAAACATGTGTTGTGGTTATGCACCATGTCAATTTGATGCAGTGTAAACTCCTAATCCTTTAGACTTTGCTTTAGGGTGCTTTCACCCGGTGCAGTTTTGGTGCGTTTTTGATGCGTTTTTTTGGATGCGTTTTTTGTGCAATACAGTATAGCATTAACTGTTGTGCCTTCCTGCACATAAAACGCATCCAAAAAACGCACCAAAAACCGCTCCGTGTGAAAGCACCCTTAGGGGCCGTTCACACGGCTTATTTCGGCACGGATTGGAGCGTACTGCGCGCCGGATTTGCGCTTCAGTACGGCTCCAATCCGTCGCAGTCATTACGGTAATCCACAGTTCTCATAGAGAACAGTGGATTCCGTCGCTCCTCCCCGCTCGACGAATCCGCCGCGGGGGGGGGAAAGTGACATGCACATTATCCAGGCGCAATAGGCGCCGTGGATAATGCAAGTCTATGCATTATGCGGGATCCGGCCCGCAATTACGGCTTGAATAAGCCGTGTGAACACGGCCTTAGACTTTTGCTGCCTAGCCTACGCCCAACTTGTTAGTACCTACTGGGTTCACGTTCTGTCTGATGGCTTTGTGACACAAGAATATAGAGGTAGTTAATGTATGGACTCTTACTTGAATTTGAAAGTCTCTCCAAGTTCCACCGCGCTGCCGGGTGTGATCTCAAAAATTCCACTAAATGGGTAGGGATGTCCTCCGTAGGCAAATTCTGTAATTTTAAAAAGTATAGTTAAAAATGATTCAAGTGAAAATAATACCGTGCCTGCTCCTTGCTCCATTGCACCAGCTTTTATGAGGACTCTCAAGGATTTGTAAGCAGATAGGTTGACGTGAATGCCCATACTGCATATTAACAGAAGTAGGTTTCCAGGCCATGCTGGGTTTTAAAAAAGCAGTGATTCCACAAAATGACGCCAGCCTTCATCTCTGTAGATGGCTGTTTTATCTTATAATGGTTGGCTCATAATTGTGTTTATCTATGGTCCTTGGAATTAGGCAATTTACAATGTCTGTAGGTCTAAACAGTCACATAATAGTAGGATTAGTAAGTAGGATACATGGTCGACCAGCCTCTTTGGTGAAGGTTAGGGTTCTCCAAAAGTCAGTCAAAACTTAAAAGGGTTGTCTCACTTCATACAATGATGGCATATGGCTAGAATATGTCATCATTATCTGATAGGTGCAGGTCCCACCTCTTGGACCCACACTTATCTCCTAAACAAGCCCCGAAACCTCTCCTTTCTGAACAGAGAGATGATCAGAACTTTCCCATAGACTTAAATGGGAGTAACAACTACAGCCAAGCGGTACCAATTAGACAATGATGGCATAGCCTAGCGATATGCCATCATTGTCTGAATTGAGACAACACCTTTAAGCTAAATATACCAGAATTTTCAAATATGGATATGTTTACATCTAAACTTTTTTGGGATGAACCCAAAGATGCTATTTGTTGGCCATATCTTTAAATGGGATGACTTCTGGGTTCATGAGAACTGTAATGACTGCAATGAGGACTTTATGTCCTGCGCTTGTCCACAACAGTGACTAGCACAGGGCATGGTGGGATATGAAGAACATGTCACCAGCTTTAAATGAGTAAGCCTAGAGAAGCTGTTAAAGGGGATGTATCGCTTCATCAGTTCGGCTGTTTTCTTGAAGCTTGATTCTCTCATTTCCTGAAATCCAGGGGCGTTTCTTCCCCTCCCAGCTGGGTATTTCTTAACTGAAGGTGGATGACATCATCCCCCCCTTCACTGTTCATGCTCGCTCCTGAGTCAGTGTGTTTGTTTGAGATCAGTGGGAGGGGATAGCACATCCCTGCTCCCTCCCACCCTCTCTGTCTGATTCCACATGTCATTGTGTCCTCTCCCTATGCAGTCTTATTTTGTAAGAGCTGTTTATTTACAAACCACAGGCCTGCATTCAGTCTAGACAGCCTTCTATGAACTCAGAGCACTGATCTCTTCCTCTCACAGCTGGAGGTTTGTTACAGTTGAATCCAGTCTTCTACAAACTCATCCAGAGCAGCACAGATCTTCCTGTTATGTTTACACGCAGGAGCATTTAGCCACCGAGGCACAATTCTGCTGTTTTCTGATTGTAGAAACAGCTGCAGTAGTAGTGTGTTTCTTCTGGCAGTGCAGAGTGAAATGCTCCCGACCCCTTATTCTGAGTGAGAGAGGCAGGAATGCACGCTCCCGTGTATACGACCGGGGGCCAGACAGAATGTAAATTAGTAGAGCCGTCAGCCAATGAACTGAAAGGAGGAGGGATCTGACCGGCACTGGGGAACAGTGTTTGCACAAAACGAAGATAAGGCAGACTGTGAAAACAAGACAGCTTTGCTAATGACATCCATTACAAAGTTGCTTGTTTTCACTGTCCCCTTATTCTGAAGACCATTTAATGAAATGATACAACCCCTTTAAGGGAGGGTTCATGTCACTTTTCCTCTACATTTTGCATGAATTTCAGGTTAGCTCCCAACATACATGGTAAATGTATTGGGGGTCAATTGCCTTTTTTGGCATCCGTTGGGCCACTTTATACCACAAAAACATAAAGTATAAAATAGCAGAGTAGACCACGCTATAAAATCCAAAATAGTCCTGCAAAAGATGTATCCATAAAGATGTCCTGTAACCCCATAAACCTCAAACCCATTCCTCTTTCTCCCGCCATCCCTATCTCTCTGGCTGGTTCTCTCCGGAATTCATGTCCTGTGTTCAACAAATTTCCCTTCATCCACAACCTTTTCACTTTGCTTAGCCTATCCTTCCTTGGTCTAAGGCTGAGTGCACACAGCATAGGGCAAAATACATTGGAAAGCCGACGGCATTTTGTCCAATGCAGGACTGTGGGTTTTAACACTGATTTGTGCAAAAACCGCGGTCGGTTTTTGCTGTCGGCCCATACAATTGAATGTGCGGGTATCCAATATCCGACAGAATATGCAACATGTTGCTTATACCGCTGGGTTTTTAACGCGCCGGTTGAAAACCACGTGCTGTGTAGACTACAGCACGGGTTTTTCATTGCTGTCTATGCAGCACAGTGTACCGCTGGATTCTCGTCCCGTTTCAAAATACTGGATCTGCCGAAATTCCGACAGTATTCCTGTGCTGTGTAGACATCGCCGAACAGAATCCTGGCTCCTTCTGACACATCCTCCCCTGCTGCACTCTCTTACAGCGGCCTTCAATTTACCTACACCCATCATCGCCCTGGCAGGAAGCATAGCGGAGATTGTCAGCCTTCTCCTGTCAGATTGTAAGAAATTATATATATATATAAAATAAAAAAAAAATAATATTATAATATATTATATATATATTATATATTATATATGATTGACAAATAAACAATCATTATGATTGAAAGTTAGGCAAAATAACACGTAAGTATATAAAAAGGGTCTATTGTGATATGTTATGACGTGAGATTGATTTTACAGTTATTATTAAATGATATGTACAGAAACAAACAACAAATGTTAGAAAAACACAAAAACGACTAATAACTGTTACAAATTCATGAAAGCAAATTATACTGATGTTATATTACTATCTAAGGGACTTCACACACACTTAGGACTTTTCTCCAGGCAGTGCTCTCCCATTTCCAAACACCTCCTGCCAAAGGGCTTGCCCCAGTCTGATGACTTCCTTCCAAGACCTTGATAAACCAGTCCAAACAGACACCAGTCTCACATGTGACTCGCACAAGAGTCTCCATCTTTGAGCATACAAATGAAATACCTTTTTTTATATATATATATATATATATTATATATATATATATTATATATTATACATAAATAACACAATATAAGTATTTCACTGTTCAACGGTCTGTAATTCTTAGTCATTTTCTGCGGCCTCCCGTCTAGGACTCTTGTTCCTCTCCAAACTATCCTCAACTCTGCTGCCTGTCTTATGCACCTCGCTACTCCTCTGCCGATCTCTACACTGATTACCCATTGCCCAGCGAATCCAGTTCGTTACTAACCATGACCTACAAAGCTCTCTATAACCTCTCCCCTCCATACATCTCTGCCTTAATCTCGCAATACCTCCCGTCACGCACTCTCCGCTCCTCACAGGACCTTCTTCTCTGTTCTCCCCTTATCAGCTCCTCACATAACCGTCTCCAAGACTTCTCCCGTTCTTCACCCACACTCTGGAATGCACTGCCCCAACACATCAGACTCTCCTCCACTTTCACCAGCTTCAAAAGCAACCTGAAAACCCATCTTTTCCTGCTGTCACAGTACTACCCCACAAACATGCCTGCCCCTCACCTTCTGTCTCTTTCCTCCTTCCTTGTAGATTGTAAGCCTTTGCGGGCAAGGTCCTCTTCCTTCTTACTAGTTGTTGGTCATTTATCATCATCATTGCACAGTATTTGTTTGATATATCGTATGTATGTAACCCCCTCGAATGTACGGCGCCCTGGAATTAATGGAGCTTTAAAATAAATAATAATAATTTGTTCAAATCCTGTTTTTATGAGCTGCTCAGTGTATCTTTATAACAAGTAAGCTACACATGATGCACCTGTTCCATTATCTGCCACATTTCTTTTTTTTGTTGTTTTGTGAAGAGCACAAAAGTGTTCGTATAGAGACACAGAAAGCGAACAAAAGTGATGCAAAAGTAAGCACTTTTTCACATTGCACTCTATGGCCCTGCTGACGTGTATGGGTTTTGCAACTGCTTCGTCTTTGAAAATGTGTTTGCTGGTCAGACAGGGAAAACTTGATGTGTATCTAGAACAAGGGGGCATCCTCTATGTCTAGAGGAAAGAAGGTTTTTGCTTTGACCGAGATTATTTACTGTAAGAGCAGTGAGACTGTGGAACTCTCTGCCAGAGGAACTTGTCATGGTGAATTCACTAACAGAGTTCATAAAGGGTCTGGGTGCATTTCTAGATGTAATAATATAACAAGTTATAGGGCCACATCGCCCAATACGCAAGCACCGTTTTTTTGGTCTATTTTGTACCAAAAATACTCTTGACACCATATTCTCAATATAAATGAACTGTCATACACCAAAACTAGGTGCATTATACGCCGGGAACGACACATTGTAATGCGCCTAAAAAGGTGCATTTTGAGCATAAATTTGGGGGCCCCTCCTAAACAATAACTTTTCACATTCATCATGTAATATTTTAAGGTTCCATAACAAAATGCGCTTCGTGGGTTTAAAAATTTTAGCATAACGCGTCCCCGCGTTGGAAATCCCTTTTTAAAATTTTTTTACTGGAAGGGGGAAAGCCGATTTTAAAAGGGAAAACCTTTCAGGTTTTTAAAATAAAAAATTTTGGTAAAAATCCCGGGGACCATTTTTTAGCCCTTTTGGTTTTAAAGGGTCGTTGTTGGTTTTTTTTTTTAAATTCCTTTTAAATTTTTTCCCTCGAGGTTGGTTTTCCCTATTTTTTTTTCCCCTGGATAAAACTGTAAAAAGTTAATAAGGGAACCAAAATTTTAGCCTTAAAAAGTAACCTCCTTAAAGTTTACCTTTAAATAGGGGTCTTAATAACGAAAGTTTTAAATTTAAAAAGCCTTTCTCTTTTTTTCCCAATTTGGATCCCAAAGGGTCCATTTTTGGGGGAATTTAAAACCTACAGCTTTAAAAATTTTTAAAGGGCTTTTGGGGGGGGTTTTTTTTTCCAATAAAAATTTTTCCCCTAATGGGTTTTTAAAAAAAAAAGGGGTTAATTGAACCCCCTTTTAAAAAGGGGGGGGGCCCCCTTTTTGGTTTTAAACCTTTTTCAATCGGGGTTTTTAAAACCCCCGAATAGGCCCCTTTTTTTTGCCCCCTTTTAACTTTAAAAAAATATTCGAAAAAACATTTTAATTTAGTCCCCCGGGAAAAAAAATTTAAAATTTTTTGGTTCTTTCAAGGCTTTTTTGGGGGGTATTACCCCAAACGGAAAACCCCTTTTTTTAAAAAAATTAAAAAAAGAAAAACTTTTCAGGGGGTTTTTTTGAATTTTTGGGGGAAATGGGGTTTTCCCGTTTTTCCCCCCGTTTAGGCTTTTCCCCCTTTAAAATATAAAAGGGGATTTTTTTAAAGGAAAATTTTTGGGGACCGTTTTTAAACAAGGGGTATTTGCGGCTTAAAGCCCCTTTTTTAAAATTTAAAATAAAATTTTTTAAATTTTTTTTCTCCTTTTTAATCACATCAAACCGGTATTTTTATGCCCCCACCCCGGGGTTTTCCCCCTTTTTAAATTTGTGGTTTTGAAAACCCGTCAAAAAAAACCCCGAAAATTTTTCAGGGGCTAATGGAAAAGTAATGGCCCCCACTGCAGGTTTTTTCCCCCCCAAAAAACCTTTTTAAAATTTTTTCTTCCTCCGGTTTTCAACAAAAAAAAAGGGGGGGAGGGGGCTTGGACCGGAAAACCCCGGTTTTTTGTTTCCCAAAAGGGAAAACCTGGTAAATTTAAAAAAATTTTGCTTAAAAACCCTAAACCAAAAAAATTACTAGCCAACTTGAGCAATGCCAAACAAACAACGGGGGTTTTAGTAAAGTTGATTTAATTTAATAAATTTTTAAAAATAAAATCTTTTAAAAAAAAAAAAAGTTTTTTTTGGTTTTTTGTTGTTTTATTATTTTAATTTCCACAAAAATATCATTTTTTTCCCCCTTTTGGGAAAAAAAACCAGTTTTTTTTTTTTTGGGGGGTATTTTTAATTGGCATTCCCCCTTTTTTTTTTGTGAATTATGGGGTTTTGGGATTTAAAAAAAAATTTAAAATTTTTTTTTTTAAATTAAAATTTTAAATTTTATTATATTTTAAATTTTTTTAAGAGTCGCTATCATTTTACCTCCCATTTAATTAAATTAGGGGCAGTTATTTTTTTTTTTTTTTAAAAACCCAAAAAACCAGGGTATATTAGGAAAAATATTAGAATTGCCCTAAATTGTTTCTTATACCTGCCCTGACTTGGGAAAAGTATAATTAAAACTTTTTTTAAAAAAGCGTACCCCCGTGATGGACAATAGCATAATGTGTGCTGGTTAAAATACCATCAAAATTTTTAATTTGGCGGCTTTGTCTTGTTTGTCATAATGAAAGTCATGAGTTTTTCGCTATTGGTCAGAATATGGAGCCTTCCCAATTACAATAACAAGTTGACTTTTCTTGGAAGAGAACTAGAATAGTGTACTGTTATCACAGGAAGCTGCTCACTAGAGATCTACCACAACAGAACGTTTTTTTCCTGTTCTAATGTCATAAGAAAGTCATAGCTACATTAACTGTAGTTATAATTTTAACTAAGTCCTATGAACAGAACATTGTTCCCTATTATGATCTGATTACAGAGTTACATTTCTTCCCTGCCGTATTTAAAGATCACGTAGGATCAGTTAGCTAAAATTTCCACAGCAAATCCATGAACAATTCATGAGGAAATCCACGCAGATCTGAAAAAAAAAAAATAGGGCTTAAAAAAAAGGGCGCTGATTTTTTTTTTTTTTTTATTGCAGATTTGCAGTTAATCTGCAAAAATATATTATGCAAAGATTACACTGGAGAAATAGGCAGGCTTTAAAAATACACACAAGCAGTATAACCACTGAACAGTTCTACATTTTGTGGATGAGAAGGATGCTCGGGATGGCTTATTAAAAGAAACCTTTCCTAGGTTATGCCCCCCCTTTCTGAGGGCAGCACAAGCCGTTCGACCTGCTGTTTCCAGGCTGGTCCCCTTTTTCTGAAGATGCGCGTTTAGGCTTTACAGAAAGGGCATTCGAAGAGTCAGTTTTTTTTTTAAACTCCGCCCCCCTGAGCTAGTCCCCCCCACCTCAAAGACAAGCCTTTACTTGGAATAGGTTGAAACAGGGAAAAACGGTCAGTGGGCGCGGTGCCTTGGTGGGGGGGGCTAAAAACTGTCATGAATAAGATTTGAGGGGTAAATGCCTTTAAAAATCAGCATCTTCAGAATAAGGGACACAGGCTGGAAAAAGAGGTTGACACGTGTGTCCCTCAGAAGGGGGGCAAAAACTATGGGGACAGGTTCTCTTTAATGTGCTACTTCTGCAGATTCCCTTGCACACTGGTAGCTATCCTGATTGCAAATAGGAGTAACGCTGGATCCGCACAGCATTGAACAGCGTTTTTTGTCACTGTATTTGCAAAAAACTTGGTCGTTTCTCATTGTTTTTTGGCGATGGCCCATACCATTGATTGTATGGGAAACCGACGACAAAACAGCAGCGACTTATACAACATGTTACAAAATCCGCCGGCGCCAGGAAACTATCTTAAAAAAAAAAAAAATGAATACAGGTAGACTATAGGTCATTTTTTCTATTAAGGTCTATGGGCATTCAAAACAATCGGATTTTCCACAGTTTCAAAATAATAAAACCACCGAAAATCTGACCGTTCTGTGTGGACATAGCCTAAGGGGATGTTCACACAAGGTTTTTGGATACGCAGGTACATTTATGGATACGTTTTTGCTGCAGCAGAAACACCCCATATAGTTTTAAATAGGGTCCCTTCTGCGTCAAACGGATTAAGAATTGACATGTCGATTCCTTGAATGGATCCGAAAAAGCTGTAAAATCCCAAAATGCAATTTGTTAATGGGTTTGGGTCCATTTAGGGTACGAAACACGGATCCAAATGCCCATCTAAAAACGTATCCAAAAACGTCGTGTGAACATCCCCTAAGGTGTCCAAACACGTGAGGGGGGTATATGGTGTAGAGGTAGCCGAGTGGCCGGTAGGGGTTATAAATCATTGTGGAGCAAAGAAAAGGAAGTGGAAAATATCCTGAAGACACACTTAGGCTATGTCTACACAGCACAGGTTTTGGGTCGGATTCTAAATAGTAAATCTGCTGAAAATCCAACTGTACCCAGCGCTGTGTAGCCCTCAATAGAAAATCTGTGCTGTAGTCTAGAACATGTATATTCTGCCGGACCGCCATCGGATTCCCACAGCCACAATGTACTGGGCCATCGGGAATCTGAAATCCGACCACCGTATTTTGCAAAAAAAAAAAAAAATGGCAGTGTGGTCTAGCAATGTGAGAACGCCATCTGATTTTGGGTGGCATTTTCACTTTGCTATATCGACCTAGCCTTAGCTTCACTTTCACAGATTTTCTCTGCTTTGTACTCATAAATCCTACTCCTAATCCTATAACCCTATATATCACAGAACTCAGCTCCTCTCCTCTATCATATAACCCTATATATCACAGAACTCAGCTCCTCTCCTCTATCAATATAACCCTAATTTAATATCACAGAACTAGCTCCCCCCCTCTATCATATAACCCTATATATCACAGAGCTCAGCTCCTCTTCTCTATCATATAACCCTATATATCACAGAACTCAGCTCCTCTCCTCTATCATATAACCCTATATGTCACAGCGCTCAGCTTCTCTCCTCTATCATATAACCCTATATAGCACAGAGCTCAGCCCCTCTCCTATCATATAACCCTATATAGCACAGAGCTCAGCTTCTCTCCTCTATCATATAACCCTATATATCACAGAGCTCAGCTTCTCTCCCTCTCATATAACCCTATATATCACAGAGCTCAGCTTCTATCTATCATATAACCCTATATATCACAGAGCTCAGCTTCTCTCCTCTAGAATATAACCCTATATATCACAGAGCTCAGCTTCTCTCCTCTAGAATATAACCCTATATATCACAGAGCTCAGCTTCTCTCCTCTATCATGTAACCCTATATATCACAGAGCTCAGCTCCTCTCCTCTCTCATATAACCCTATATATCACAGAGCTCAGCTCCTCTCCTCAATCATATAACCCTATATATCACAGAGCTCAGCTCCTCTTCCTCTATCATATAACCCTATATATCACAGAGCTCAGCTTCTCTTCCTCTATCATATAACCCTATATATCACAGAGCTCAGCTTCTCTTCCTCTATCATATAACCCTATATATCACAGAGCTCAGCTTCTCTTCCTCTATCCTATAACCCTATATAAAACAGAGCTCAGCTTCTCTCTATCATATAACCCTATACAGTGAAGGAAATAATTATTTGATCCCTTGCTGATTTTGTAAGGTTGCCCACTGACAAAAACATGAACAGTTTATAATTTTAAGGGTAGGTTAATTTGAACATTGAGAGATAGAATATCAAAAATAAAATCCCCACCAACCAATAAGCGTTATGGCTCCTACAGACCAGTTAGAAGCTCCTAATCAACTCATTACCTGCATTAAAGACAGCTGTCTTAAATAGTCACCTTTATAAAAGACTCCTGTCCACAGACTCAATCAGTCAAACTCTAACCTCTGCAACATGGGCAAGAACAAAGAGCTTTCTAAGGATGTCAGGGACAAGATCATAGACCTGCGCAAAGCTGGAATGGGCTACAAAACCATAAGTAAGACACTGGGTGAGAAGAAGACAACTGTTGGTGCAATAGTAAGAAAATGGAAGAAATATAAAATGACTGTCAATCGACATCGATCTGGGGCACCATGGAAAACCTTACCTTGTGGGGTATCCTTGATCATGAGGAAGATCAGAGATCAGTGTAAAACTACACGGGGGGAACTTGTTAATGATCTCAAGGCAGCTAGGACCACAGTCACCAAGAAAACCATTGGTAACACATTACGCCATAATGGTTTAAAATCCTGCAGTGATCGCAAGGTCCACTTGCTCAAGAAGGCGCATGTGCAGTCCCATCTGAAGTCTGCCAATGAACACCTGGATGATCCTGTGAGTGATTGGGAGAAGGTGCTGTGGCCATATGAGACAAAAATTTAGCTCTTCGGCATTAACTCAACTCGCCGTGTTTGGAGGAAGAGAAATGCTGCCTATGACCCAAAGAACAACGTCCCCACTGTCAAGCATGGAGGTGGAAACATTATGTTTTGGGGGGGTTTCTCTGCTATGGGCACAGGACTACTTCACCGCCTCAATGGGAGAATGGATGGAGCCATGTACCGTGAAATCCTGAGTGACAACCTCATTCCCTCCATCAGGACATTAAAAATGGGTCGTTGCTGGCAAGACAATGACCCAAAACATACAGCCAAGGCAACAAAGGAGTGGCTCAAAAAGAAGCACATTAAGGTCATGGAGTGGCCTAGCCAGTCTCCAGATCTTGATTCTATAGAAAACTTATTGAGGGAGTTGAAGCTCCGAGTTGCCAAGCGACAGCATCAAAATCTTAATGATTTAGAGATGATCTGCACAGAGGAGTGGACCAAAATTCTTCCTGACATGTGCGCAAACGTCATCATCAACTACAAATAACATCCGATTGCTGAGCTTGCCAACAAGGATTTTGCCACCAAGTATTGTTTGCCAGAGAGATCAAATACTTATTTCTCACTGCAAAATGCAAATAAATTTATATAATTTATACAATGTGATTTTCTGGATTTTTATTTTAGATATTATATCTCTCAATGTTAAAATTAACCTAACCTGTTAAGAAAGCTATGGGTAGGTCAGGTATTTGGTTCGCCCGCTAGGAAAAGGAAAGGGGGGGGGGGGTTATATTACTAATTAACAAAAACCTGGCTTGTTCCGTTATAAGTCAGACGCAAGATTCTGAGGGGAGGCTCCTGAAGGTAGTATTAGAAATCGCCAACAAGAAAATTGCAATTTTCAATGTGTACGGGCCAAATGGAAACAACAAACAGTTCTTTAAAGAACTAACAGAAAGTATCACGGCCGAAGAAACACCTTTGAAGGTTTTAGGAGGGGACATGAACATGGTACACAACCACTTAGAAGACAGATCAGGGAGGGGGGGCGGCAGGGAGCAGGTGTTGACGCAGTTCTTGGGCGACGCCAGCCTCGCTGACATCTGGCGGGCGTTCCACCCGGAGGGCAGGGAATATACTTTTTTTTTTCTCCAGCTCATACGTCTTGGCCGCGTATCGATTATTTTATGACCTCCCCCCAGATGTCGGCGAGAGTATCGGACGTCACTATTGGAGACCTCGTCATATCCTATCATGCCCCTATATCTATGTCAGTAAACGATTTCACACCGCGAGGAGTGGAACACATATGGCTCTTCCCATCCTACCTATATCAGGATGAGGATTTTGAGAATTGTTTACGAAACTGGAGGGTAGACTACAAATCTACGAATGCAATCCACGAAGACAAGCCGACATTATTTTGGGAGACAGCCAAGGTGGTGTTAAGGGGCAGGATAATTTCACATGTCATGGCAGATAAAAAGAAAATTAGAGCAAAGATGCAGGAGCTGACGAACAGGCTGAGATCAGCCTATACAGTATTTAAATCTCATCCCACGCCCAAAACTAAAGATAACTGGGTCTCCAGTAAAAGAGAATACGAATTTTAGTTGGAAAAACGGGAGAGGGCGCAAAAGTCATTCCAAGAAGCACGTTTATTCCAATTTGGGAATAAGGCGGGCAGACTACTAGCTAATTTGGTGAAAGGACCAAGGGCCCATAATAATATCCGCTCCATCAAAGAGGAGTCAGGGAAATGTAATCACGCAGGACGCCAGATAGTAGATACATTTAAACGATTTTATGCATCTCTGTACGGTCCTTCCGCTACTGATCCGGCGGCGGCAGATCGGTGCCTGGCACAGCCAAATCTTCCATCCCTATCTCAAGAAGATAGGAACCTGCTGGGAGCTCCTATAACGGAAGAAAGTATCTCACAAACAATTAGACAGCTAGGTAACCAAAAAGCTCCAGGCCCAGATGGGTATACAGCTGAATTTTTTAAAACCCTTGGTCCCGAAATAATAATCCCTAACCTAACAAAGTTATATAATTCATTCCTGAGAGGACGCCAGTATCCCCAAATATATGAATGAGGCATACATACGGGTCATTCCTAAATCGGGAAAAGATCCCACTGATCAAGCTTCATACCGTCCCATCTCGCTCATAAATGCTGACGTCAAAATTATGTCAAAAATTATGGCGAACCGCCTAGCACAGGTGTTACCAAAACTCATTTCCGACCATCAGGTGGGCTTTGTTAAAGAAAGGTCAGCAGTCACCAATATCCGTAAAGTGCTTACAGTACTGGATGACGTCAAAGTTCATCCTTCCAAACATCCGTCCCCAGCTCTGTTGGCGATAGATGCTGAAAAAGCTTTTGATAATGTGAGCTGGGGATGGATGGAAAAAGTTGTGAGCGGGATGGGACTGGGCGACATATTCGGCCAATTCATAAGAGGGCTTTATTCCAATCCTTCAGCCAGGATTGCCATCCCTGGGTTTCTATCGGAGCCCTTCCCTATATATCGGGGGACTAGACAGGGGTGCCCACTGTCACCCCTACTCTTCAACCTCGCCATTGAACCCCTGGTCAGACATATGACAGAAATGGAAGCCTTACAAGGAATAACAATAGGGAATTACACTTTAAAAATGGCATTATTCGCAGATGACGTGATCTTTTTCTGCTCCAAAACTTCGAAGGAAGTTAATGTTATCTTTGACACTTTAAAAACATTTGGCACATGTTCAGGCTTTAAGGTAAATCCTATCAAATCGGAACTTTTAGATCTAACCCCCAGACACAAAAGTAGAGACAGCCTCTTAGGGAATCTCCCGGTAACAGTGGCAAATAAATATATAAAATATCTGGGGATTAATATTGGAAAAACACCAGCGTCAATATATGAGCTCAATTTCCCTCCGGTGATAAAGAAAATCTGTGATGATCTAAATAGGTGAAAAAACTTTGAGACTCTCGGTTCACATATTTTGATCAAAAGATGTTTAAGCTGCCCACGACTTTCAACGTGATCTCAAAAATCGGGCAGTCCTATGCTATCTTTACCTCTCAATCGAGCCAATCAGGCCTCTCACTGGGTCCACCGACCTCCATTATTCAGAGAGAAAAAATAAAAAACACCCAACCTGCAAGCTGCCCTTCTTTTGACAGCCTGTGAGAGTGGGCGGGGACAGAAACCCAAAATGGAAGCACCCCTTCCTTCCCATATAGGTTAAAATCAATGTACACCAAGTATAACGTATGTTTCTGCACACAAAAACATTTCTGCTTCCATTTTGGGTTTCTGTCCCCGCCCACTCTCACAGGCTGTCATAAGAAGGGCAACTTGCAGGTTGGGTGTGTTTTATTTTTTCTCTCTGAATAATGGAGGTCGGTGGACCCAGTGAGAGGCCTGATTGGCTCGATTGAGAGTAAAGATAGCATAGGACGCCAGATTTTGAGATCAACGTAAGAAAATCGTGGGCAGCTTAAAAAAATCTTTTTTTTTATCAAAATATGTTTGAACCGAGAGTCTCAAATTTGTTCATGTATTGATAGATAGCAGTAAATAGGCTTCTTTACGGAGATTTTCCACGTGAGTCTAAAATAGGATGGGCACATCCTACCAATACCTCTACTAGCACGCTGGTCATTTGATAAAAATGATAAGCTTCCCGAAGATTTTATACTTACTTCAGACAGTCCCCCTCCTCCTGAAACACTCCTGTATAAATAATCTGCAATCGGCCTTCACAAAATTAATTTGGAAACAAAAGCACCCTAGGATCGCTCTAAAAAAACCTTACCAAAAGAAATGGGGGGCATGAATATACCAAACATAAGGGTATATAACTTAGCGGCCCTAATGCGTCACAGTGCTGATTGGGTTAAGGGCACATCATTCTTTTCTAATGTCGATGTAGAATCTAATCTGGTCGCCCCTTGGAATCTCGGGGCACTCTTACGTACGGCCTACAGAGACCTACCAAAGGTTGCTCGTCAGAGCCTAGTTATCAGGGACACAATCAGTGCTTGGAAGGCAGCTAGAGAACATCCGGGATTCACACCGGGAATGGGAGCGCGAGCTCTAATACAATGGAAGCGTAGGGGGATTTTATCTGTCAAACAACTAATTAACCAACGTGAACGCAGGTTTCTCACATTCAGGGAGCTCCAGGATCATTACGGCCTTGATGGGTCTCAGATGTTCACGTATAATCAAATAGTTAGTTTTTAAAAAAATAGGATTGGAGATCTCTCAAAATTTGGACAAAACGCTAAGTTTGATTATATGTTAGGGGGATCTAGTACCCACCACACCTTGTCTAACTTCTACGCGAAGCTCCGAGTACCGCATGAAACAAATATCTCAGAACAAGTATTTGGAGATTGGAATAGGGACTTTCCCGATATGAATATCGCGGAAGGTATATTGGAGGGGTGGAACAGAGTAAGGAAAATCATAAAAAATGAAGCGTGGAGGGATACGTATTTTAGGTTGGCCCATAGAGCTATTTATGGTTTCAACATACCACCCCATCCCTTGCGTCCAGATCGTATTTTGGCCTGCCCCAATTGCTCGACCCCACGAACGAATCTACACCATGGTATCTGGGCATGCCCGGCTGTCGCTCAATTTTGGGACCATTTAGTTCAGCAGATAGACCGCAAGTTAGAGACTCCTCTTAAGGTAGACCCCGTACAGCTCTTATTTCATAATCTACCATCCACCACAGATACAACGGCACATGAAAAAAAGGGAAAAGATAACAAAATAGTACACATCATTTTGATGGCTGCCAAAAGGTGTCTCTTATCAGAATGGTTAAAGCCAAATGTGCCCTCGTTATCCATGGTCATTAACGTGGTCAAACATCATTTACAAATGGATAAGATGGCAATGCTCCATAACAAAGAACTACAAACAGGCAAACTTTTCCAAACTTGGAGAAAGTTTATTGAAACCTTTTTGACAGATACAGAGATACAAAGTTTTTTGCAAGCGTTTAAGGAGTCGACTTGGTATCTTAAACATCAAATGGGAGGGTCCCTAGGTAGGTTACAGATAGCTTACTGACATATAAGGGGGGACATTACACGTTAGGTGATCGAAAGGATTTTTCAATTTCAGTAGGGAAGGGAGATGTACAATTCTATGTCTAGATATGTTATATGCTCCATTGTTTGAGTTATATTTACATGTATATGTAGGCTATGTTATTAGAAAATGGAATGTGTTTGTGACTGACCATTGCCTCTATTATGGAGTGTTATTTGATCTCGAGTGTTCACCGGAAAAGCTTTGTTACACTCTGGAGATACATTTTGTATTACTTGTCCATTCTTTCAGAAAATGAATAAAAAGTTTCTTGATATAAAAAAAAAAAAAAAAAATTAACATAACCTTAAAATTATAGACTGTTCATGTCTTTGTCAGTGGGCAAACTTACACAATCAGCAAGGGATCAAATATTTATTTCCTTCACTGTATAAGGAAATTCTAGTTCAGAAAAATCCTCCTTTCCTGTCCTTTTTAGTAGTATAAAGTTAGCAGTATTGACCCTTTACTTGTAGAATATGTATTGTGCTACAATTGAATTTGTGTCCTGATGAAGGTAAGCCAGGAGGTTTTCAGCAGGCTATCTTTAATTGCTTTACATCTTTGACCAACATGTAGCTAAAGCTTCATTCAGATCATAAGTAGCCTTGCTTGTGGTATCCTTCGGAATATTGTAAACAGCTGATCCTGACGGATACCACAGCGGCCAAATGTGGTCTGGAATTAGACTATTTTTGACCTATTTAATGAATGTATATGCTCTCTGGGTCATGGTCCATCACACTTTTGTGTCTGATGCAGAAAGTGTATTTGTTTGGTAAATAGGGCAAAAATAGTCCAGTTTGGCTATAAATCCCTATGGCCCTTCACCGCCCTGCTGCGGTATCCCTCAGGATAGATTTTTCACAGTACCCCAACCGATGCCACCAACAGAGCAAGAAATGTGATATGACTGGAGTTCTAATTCTAGTCATGGATCATAATGTAAAAAAGTAGCCAACAGTAAAGCAAAGAGAGTAAAAATAAATTACGTAAAAGCCATGGATTACATATGATTTATAGATCTCAACTGGGGATCCACTTCAATCTGCTCCAACCTTATTCTTGTTTGCTATTTGTTACCATTTCACGTCTATGAAAGTAGTATGAAAAGACAGGAAAGAAAATGCCATGCGTTTATATGGCAATGCAAATATTAAATCGGAATCCGATCAATGGAAAAATATCCGACCAAGACCAAACCATGCGTTGAAAGGTCATAAAACATTCCCTTTACTGTCAATACTGCAAATTAACTTTTCTTTCGAAACTGCATGAAGGTGAGAAAAAGAAACAAAATACATAGCCCACCTGATCCAGTTAGTATTACATGTTTAAAGGGGTTTTGCCATGATGTAATGTTGACGTGGGATCCTCCAAAATGGGTATTTTGGAGGATCCCACGTCCTCTTTACAAGCCCTTAGTTACTTAAAAGTTTGCATTAGACACGACCAGGACACTGACAGGAGTTGATCTGGCCGCGCTTGTGTGTTTACACTTCTTATCTGAAGACAGGGAACATGAAGGAGCTTGCAAGGGGCTGGGGAGAAAGTGCAGTGTATGAGTCTGTCTGCTGTATAGAGAATCCACTGTTGTAATGTTATTATTTGAGTAAACTTTAGAATCACTCCCTTGCTTTCTCACACTCTGCTCACCCCCCTCCCTCTCACCCCTGTAGCCATTCATGACTCAGCATGCTTTGTTTATATTCTCTGCTGAGCAGATAATAGGTAAGGAACTCACTTCCTGCCAAAACCCCTTTAATATTTGTTGTTTTGCTGCCATTTTGGAAATGTTCCTACAAATAATTATATGGAAATGGCAATTGCAATTTTTTTTATATAAATCCACAACAAAACTGCAAGGTAAAGTGCATATTCCAGTCCAAAAAAATGTGACCGACCATAAAAACTTTTTTACTATATTATATAAATAGACTTTTTCTTTATCTGGCTACTGTGGTAAAATATGGAAATGGGAAATAGGGACACTGGATTTTGGTCGGTTTTTCAGCAGATTTAGAATTTTGAATCCGCCGAAAGTCCGACCGTACCCAACGCTGTGTAGTCCTCAACAGCAGACAGCTGTAGATTACAGCACAGATTTTTTACTGAGTGCTTCTTAAAGGGGTTGTCTCACTACTCTGATTCATTGATTCATCTTACTTTAGTCCTGTTTTCTTGGTTTGATTTTGAGTTCAGGGGCGTGTTTACTGGCTTCTACTAGGCTGCAGTAGAAGCCAGGTCTGTAGCTATAGCAACCAGTGCTGGATTGAACAGGTCTGTAGCTATAGCGACCTGAAGAGTTGATGCAGCAGATAAGAGAGGATATCTAGGGATAGGTAGGACACTGTTAATTGACACATATTGCAAAGTGACTTGTTTTTGTAAGATCTTTAACATAAAAAGTAATCCTTGTATTGAGACAACCCTTTTAAACCTAAAACCGTCCGGCGGAATATAGAACATGTATATTCTGCCGATCCTCCATCGGATTTGCAGAGCCTCAATGTACTGGGCCGCCCAGCATCCAAAATCCAACCACTTTTTTTTTGCGTAAAAACCATACCCCCAAAAAAAAAAAACGGCAGCGATTTGCGAAATGCGCGCCAAAATAAGCCCATGTGAACATAGCCTAAGAAAGAGAGAAATTAGGAAAGAAATAAAGAATTTTGTTTCCTTTCCACACTCTAGAAATATAGGTGAACCTAAATGTGGGGCAGGTGCGATGTGTGTGACTGCTTCATCTGTATAGTTTGTACAGGATACGTTGATGCTATACACATGAATAATATAGATAATAATATAGATAAATAGATTTGAAGACAGCAGATCAGACCCCACAACCATGGCGAAGATCAAACAGTGGAATCTGGGCCAGAGGTAAGAAAAATGCAAAGAGAAATCTGGGTTTTTAATCGCCCATGAGTGATGTCATCAGTGCTGGTTGCTATGGCACTGAACGCTGTCAGGAGAGCAGCGTGGAGTCGTGCTGAAGCCGAATATACGTTGAAATGTATTCATCTGAACTTTTATAGAATGTCAAAAAAAAAATCAATCACCATAAAGCATTTCCTCCGCACAAGATACCTGCTGGTTATTGATTTCCAGTTGCCTTTGGGTAGGAAATGCAAAAGAAGAACTTGAAACAGCTCACCCCAAATCCTTATGGCTGTAGGAACGGAGACTCGGTCCAAAGGTTTACCACTCCTTATTCAGCTTGCAAACGAAAATGACCAGCACCACGTCCCACAGGCAGATCAACAGTAGTGGAATGAGATCTTAAAATCCAACAGTCACTTTATTAAATTCCCTTAAAATCTTCATAGCACATGTACACGCACAGAGAGGGTATAAAACAGCTATGGAAAGTTACAATGCGCCCATAACGCTGACGCGTTTCGGGAGAAAACTCGCTTACTCATGGCATATCCTAACTCACATTCCCAGTCAGATTTATACCTAGGCACTCTCGTCATAGGTCATATTGAAAGCTCCAAACTTCATACAAAATGATCAAAAGACAAATCGCTAGTGACGAAATAACATAGTAACAACAGAAGAAAAAGCAATCAAAATAAACACACTAAGGCTATGTTCACACGGCTTAAAATGGGATGTATTTCAGTCCATATTTACGTGCCGTAGTGCGCGAATTACGTATGGAATACGTCCCAGTCATTACGGTGATCCACAGTTCTCATAGAGAGCTATGGATTACGTCTACTCTCCCTGCTCGGGGAGATAGGCCATGTTCAGACGGCTTATTCAAGCCGTAATTGCGAGCCAGATTCACATTCTCAGTCAGATTTATACCTAGGCACTCTCGTCATAGGTCATATTGAAAGCTCCAAACTTCATACAAAATGATCAAAAGACAAATAACTAGTTTAAATTATTTACAATTATTGTTTTTTTCTTTTTCTTATTTCATGTATTACAGTGTGTTTATTTTGATTGTTGTTACTATGTTATTTTGTTATTTCGTCACTAGTTATTTGTTTTTTGATCATTTTGTATGAAATTTGGAGCTTTCAATATGACCTATGACCCGAGTGCCTATGTATAAATTTAACTGGGAATGTGAGTTAGGATATGCCATGAGTAAGGGGGTTTTCTCCCGAAACACGTCTGCATTATGGGCGCATTGTAACTTTCCTTAGCTGTTTTATACCCTCTCTGTGCGTGTACATGTGCTATGAAGATTTTAAGAGAATTTAATAAAGTGACTGTTGGATTTTAAGATTTCATTCCACTACTGTTGATCTGCCTCTGGGACGTGGAGCTGGTCGTTTTTGTTTGCAAGCCTTTGGGTAGACTCTCCTTTTTGTGCCGCTTAAAGGAAAAGATTAAATGCCATATAAACCAGGCATTCTCAAACTGCGGCCCTCCAGCTGTTGCGAAACTACACCTCCCATCATTCACACTGTTATAGATTATACAAATTCATGATGGGAGTTGTAGTTTCCCAATAGCTGGAGGGCCGCATTTTGAGGATGCCTGATATTAACAGTGGCTTTGTCTACCACGCTGTTGTTCACATTTCATGTCACATTCATTTCGGGGACCCTGTCTGACCGAACAGTCCTGTGTACAATAAAATGAGTTGGTGGCACAAACAACCAGCCTTGGATTCGGGGGCACTGCAGACAAATAGAGCACAATTTATGTCGGCAACATGGAATTAATGACTTGGGAGAGGTGTAATTATTTTACAATGTCACTGGCTTGACATTTTGAAAATTGCAGAGAAGGTGAATATAGATTAGTGGGGGTGGATGGGGAGCAAGCAGAGGAGACACTGGATAAATGTAGCTCTTGGATTAATTTCTTACTTTAATATAATTACATGCTATCAGAAAGATGAAGACACCTAATCGCTGTGCGATTAAGTCAATGTCCCCTTATGTTACTCATCCTTCTGTATCGAGGACTGTTCTTGAATACAGGCAGGTTTTATTTTGGCAGCGGTGACCATTAACATTTTATATTTACTATTTTGCCATAGGCAGACTTAAACTCTATCAGTTCTCTATCTATTAAACACTAAAACGTAACTTTTATTATATCTAACTCTTAACCTCTATACACACTATTTAAAAACCTGAAGAAACATGATATATGTGATTAAGTACGGTCAAGTGGATATAGCACAGTTGAATATATGACTATGGAAGCATCAGAGTTCATATATGTGTTTTTTTCCCCCCCTCCCTTCCATCTCCCTCGCGCCCCTTCCCCCCCTCCCCTCTCCTCTCCCCCTTTTGCCTCTACGTTTTTCCTCATTGTCCCTGGGTCCTGTAATGATGACAGATATTCATCACGTGAGGCCACGGTTTCTATTTAACAAATTAGGGATGCATGTATATTGCTTCTGCAAGGGACTATTCATGTATGTACTCATGTATGTAGAGATTTATTGTTCCTGCTTGCGGCGCTGGTCTAGTGCGAGGCAGATGCAGCTGGATGTGGTGGCATTTGAGGATACTGGAGTTCTTACATGCTCCCATTGTGATATGGTAGATTGAATGGCTAGCTGTGAACCGTAGGAGAGAATCTTCAATGGGGAACTTGTGAGGTCAGACTGTGAGAGGGAGGGAGGGCTAAGGGCTAGCCCTAGAGCCTACAGTATTAAAATGAGTATGAATATTACATGTGAAAGAGAAGTAGTTTATGAATATAGTCTTGAGACAATACTATACAATGCAGTGGAACATGTATTTAATGGGGCCTGCAGCTCTATTGGAATGAATATGCATATTACATAGGAGAAGAGCTTTATGGGAAGATAATATGACAGTGGTCTATTGTACAGTGGAGTTCATATTCCCAATGAATATGCATATTAGATATTGAAGAGAAGGGGCTTATGGGAATTGACAAAGATGGCAGTGTGCTGTGTAATGTGATACCTAGTCTGCTTAGTTCATTCTAGGTGAGGCACGCAGTTGCAATAATATGAGAGAAGTGAGACGGAAGCCCATCACAGTCAGGGCTGAGGTGTTTGTTGGTGCAGTGCATTGGCACGGGCAGTACGGTAAGATGGGGCGCAAGCCCGTTATGGAGATGGCGAATTTGACTGAAGGTTGTTGGCTCATGAGAGCATGGTGGCAGCTTTAGCAGGACATGTTATGAGTGTGCGCGCGCGGAAGGGGGAGTGGGCTTTATGTGGATTCTCTGATGGCTAATTGGTGAGCACCTGAACGGGGTGTTTACCTAACATGATATAAAAGGAAGTGAGCTCAGACCACATGTGATCGGACCTCTAAGCCTTGATAAAGCCAGGTTAGCTGGCGAAACATGTCGGCGAGGTCAGATATGACGTTTTAAATTGTGATCTCTCACCTCTGTCTACAAGTGTCACCTGCTGCAGGGGTGTCACAAGGGGGCCTTATTTGTTCTGTGTCTATGAGATTAGGGACGACTGCCCAAGTAGTTGGCTTGGGATCCCTTACTGAAGCTAGTACTTTGCTATAGATATAAGGCTCTCCTGTTAATAGGTGGGGTTCCACCAGACTTGATGATAGAAAGGGAGTTATTCCCTCTTTCAGAAGCAAAAAGGGTTAAATGATGAGGATAGAGATCAGGTTTTTAAATAGTGTGTATAGAGGTTAAGAGTTAGATATAATAAAAGTTACGTTTTAGTGTTGAACTGATAGAGTTTAAGTTTGCCTATGGCAAAATAGTAAATATAGTGATCAAAAGTCACTCTTTGTTCTCTTGCGAGATTCCCAATTTTTTGGAGATTAATTAACATTTTACTCCCAATAAACAGAGATCTCCGTAATTTTTGGGATATTTACTTATTTGGATTATTAAAAAAATATTTTTTTATAGCGGAAAAAGATAAAATTGTTCCCGTGACAGTAAAAGAAATCCCTTTTTGTTTGCTGCAATGGATTTTTTTTCTGTAGGAGCATAATTTACATGTTGCCTTTATAGATTGCTTATTGTCTACAAAAAATGGAAGTGTCAAGGCTAATATATAGTAATGGCAATGTAGCCTATTTGAATGAATGACTTGAATGTGAAATGGCTGAGAAGAGGACAATGGGGGGTAATGGGTGTTATTATAGAGGCTTTCAGTGCAATAAGTAATTTAGCCAGACAGCTATTATATTACAATTACCCTGCAGGCATATAAACTATCACCTTATGTACCTTAAAGGGTGATTGCACCTTTGATAGCCTATCCTCCAGATGAGCCGTCAGTGTTAGATCAGTGAGGTTGCCAACTCCTGGCAGCCCCACTTATCAGTTGATTGAAGGGTCCACGCCACTGATGCAAGCTTTGCAGCTTCTTCCATGTTTACATCTGTTTTAGCCTATGCCATACTTTTAGTACCACATGGCAGTGCCACGGTACCTTGCAGCAATGCTACTACAATGATGGCGTTTGCAAGTATAAACAGGACTGAAATAGATGTTAATGGTGAAAGAGGATGGAGCACAAACGTCACAGCTCCTTCAATCAGCTGATAGGTGGGGGTGCTGGGAGTTAGACTCCCACAATCTCATACTGATGGCCCATCTTGAGGATCGGTCATCGGTTTTAAATGGCTAGACACCCTATAGGGCTTTGCTATTATGATGGCCTCTGGCTATATACTCTATTAGGCTTTAGGGAACAGCCACTTCAAAGACTTGTTTCAGTTTTAGAGGGCTCAGTGGGACCATGGTGGACCGGTTTGCTTATAAGAGCAACATGTACTACCACAGTTTTTCCTACAGAAAATGTGTGGTTGTCCACAAAAATTGCCATTGCTGACTTTACAGCTCGAAAACACATTGTCAGCTAGTCCTGATCTGTTAAAGACCATTGCAGCCTGTAATTTCTGCAGTCGTCATGTGATAATACATCATCCCCAGAAGATGGGTCTAAACAGACCGGCCGAAGACCAGAGAAGCATTGCCATGGGATGGCCAAAGGAGGTGTGGTGGTGATATAGTAGTGGTGTTTTCTGTAGTTTATTTTAACTTTCTTTAGTGTTTTTCGTCTTTTCTTCTCTTTTCTGGCCACCTGCATTAACATTTGCAACACATGGGTTGAACGCAAGAGCAACATCTGCATCAAATTCAAGATCGAAAGTGGCAAACTATAGATTTAAAAATTTCTGTGTGGAAAAGTTTTCTGCTGCTTGGACAAGATTTGCTAAAATCGTATCCTCTTTTCTGTTGCTATATTCCACTGCGATTAACTAATCACAGATCTGGATGAAAAATAAGAAGCAAACGTCCTCTTTGTGAATTTACCATTGCAAAAGCTTCTTTGAAGGGTAGTCTGAGATATATACTTTGTATGTATGTGTGTATGTATGTATATAATGGATATTGTTAGCTATGTATTTATCACTTTTATTTCACTTTTCCTTTTAGGAACAGCACTATCGTACAATAAATGAAAACTATCTGCTTAATAGATCAACTAGTAAGGCTGAAGAAGGAGGTAAGGGCAATCTTTCTGCCACATTATATTGGTTTATTTTTCAGGAGGCGACAGAAGAAAAAAGATCACGTATAATGAGGTCAGTGCTGGGTAGTATTGCATTTCTTGGAGAGCTGAGGGAAGCAGAGCTACATTAAGGATTATAAAACCGAAATAAGGCCAATATGTTAACATGACAAATATTAGTAGTACTATATAAACCTAAAGCTTTCCAATCCTGATGAGATGCCATATTTACTCCTGGATGATGTGGTATTTTGTATAATGGTTTTTCTACACGAATAGAAGATTCTAGAGTTGCTATAACATATATCCATAGAAAACCAAGAGAGAATTTATAGATTCTGGAGCACCTTTATAAAAACTTTTGAAAAGGAAGTGTATCTATGTTTTTTTTTCAGTGCCATGTTCTATTACACATTTTCAAAGGAGTTGAAAAGAAATAACCTTAAAAGAAAAGGTGTTACCAGAGTCTAATAATATCAGGTACTAAAGCATATATTTTATATTCTCCATCCCTTCACCCCACCAACCCCCCCAAAAAATTATGAAAATAGAGGTAGCTTTAATTGAACTATAAGGGCACATCCCCACGGCAGTGGACAAATACCGGCCGGTTTGCCGGCTGGTATTTGTCCGGTTTTGCGGCCGTCCCCACGGCCGCGGAGGGGACGGCTTTTCTCCGCGATGAGCGGAGAACAGCCCTCCCCCTCCCATTGAATTGTTCATATTCCGTCCGGAAACCGGACGGAAGAATGAACATGTTCAATGTTTTGCCGCCGGACCGCCGGCGGCAAAACCGTCGGGCAGAAAACCCGTGCATTGGGGACTGCTGCATGGGTTTTCCATAGAGCAGCATTGTGCTAGTTTTCGGACAGTTTGTCAGGCGGTCTGAAAAACCGGCCGAAAACCCGTGCTGTGGGGACATGGCCTAAGAACACCGTAGGCTTTGTAACTCTGATTTTTCGGTACACTCTCCGTGGATATTGCTTTATCATGAAGCCTGATAAATATCTCATAGATGCATCAGCCCAAATAGTTTGCCCGATCATAAAAACTAATGTATGTATACTGTAATAGCATATCTCTGAATAGTACAGCACTACAGTTGCGCAAATAATTGCACTATACACATGCCAAATAACACGTCCAAACCCTGACCATGTATATTTAACAAAAAGACTGGTATGGCAAATAATATCACCATATAGTGGTCATATACCATCAACATACTAGTGCTCTAAAATAACACTGTGGACCTTATATAAGTAAATACTGTACATTTACACACAGTGACTCACAGATGACCTCTTCTCTGATTGGAGTGGTTTACGCTTCCTTTTTTTCTGGTGCAGACTGCCACATCTCATTGCAGAGTTTGCAGCCTCCTTAGTGCACCGCTTGGTAAAAGTGCTCCTCTAGGTGCAGATTGCAAAAATAGTGGGTTCTTAGTGCCCTCCTTTGTGTCCCATAAAGTAATAGTGGGGGGCACTAAGGGGCATTATTGCTATGTACTGGTGTCCGCCTTAGTGCACTCATTCAGTAGTGCTTCCACACAGTTATAATGTACCGTAGAATTCCTCACTAAAGGTGGCCCTACAATGCTTCTACTCAGTAATGTGCACACCCTCACTCTGTGACGGTGTCCAAACAGTACTCAGTACCCACTTGGACGCATTCCCCATGATGCACAATACTGCAAAGCCTCTTAACCTATGAGACATTTTTATGGAATCCCTGGCAGGTGTAGGTGTGTGCAATGGCGTTTCTGCATTGCGACGGCCTGGGATGTGTCCTGACTTCTTATAGGCTGCAGACCTAAAGTGGTCTGAGCCCTGTAAGAGTATATGGCAGATTAGGGGGCAATGTCCCACTATAGTATTTGATGGTATCTGCATCTTGAGGACGCAAATGCAGTTGATGTAAATGGCCCAGAGATCTGGGACATTGGGCCAAAAAACAGTGCTTTTTCCCAAAATCCTGAGCGATGCCTCTGCGCAGAGGTTTACCTTAGCTCTGTTAAGAGACTAGGTTGGGACTGGAGAGGAAATTAACAGCATTGATTTGTTGCGGTCACTGAAGTGGGAGACGGTTCTACAAGAGACAGAATACATTAAAGGCAATCATCAACTTACCTCTCCCATAGATTTCTATCCCTGAATGAAATACTCCAATCCCCAATGTTGAGGTGTATTCATTAATCCAGTACTGAAAAAAATAGGATAGATTTATAAATCAGTTGATGAGTTGTTGAGCTGTAATATTTCAGTTTACTTCCGAACATCATCTATGACTCAATAAGATACATGCAATGAGAAAACAGAGGATTATTCAGTTTTGTATGAAGTAGATACAATCATTTTTTTTTTGTGTATGACAAAATTGCTAATAATGAACCAGTTTTCCCAGTAAGATTGTACTGGTTGATAGCACCACAGAGTTTGATGACAAATGCTAATTTAGATGTCGGTCAACTATGAAAAGTAGCTTCAGGGACTTGGTGATAGATATTCAAACAATGAGGAGCCTCATATGAACCTGTTATGTTGCCATTAAAGGGGTTTTGCCACGATCTCATTTCATACCTCCTGCATCCAGCTCTTCAGCTCTGTGTGCTCAGAAGGAGGCGTGTGTTATTTGTTTGAATTGCATATCATGTGACCCAGCAGGATGACATCACCACGCCTTTTCTCTCTCCAGTCAAAGAAAGGTCTGTTTATGTGTAGAACTGTAAGTAGCTACATTGTAGCACAGAGGTAAAACTTTTGCCTCCAAGCACAAGGGTCCTTGGTTCAAATTTCTTCAGGAACCAAACCTGTGTTTTGTTTTGTTTTCTCTTTTATCAATGCACATACCTCATTGAGGTTTCTTTTTTTAATTTATTTGCACTGTTTGACTAATTGCTAAGGAGCAAAGAGGACGGGATTAGAATGACAGCACCCGGGGTTTGAACACTCAGTATCTGCCTGAGAGGAGAGGTGATGTCTGGGCATGTCCGACCAGGAGTGAGGAGCTCTCATCCTTGGTCGTATCCCCGGGAGATGAGCTGTAAACAATGTATCACTAAAGGAGCAGCTAAGACAAAAACGGTGCAGAATGTTTAATAATAATGAATGGTGAAAATGTTTATTTCATTTGCATGCTTCCCACGTCAATTTTACTTCGTGGCAAAACCCCTTTAAGAATCCCTAGTTCTGTTTATGGATAAGATTTTGTTCGCCGTTGCATGAGTTCATAGGATGAATGTTATGATACTTCTTACATTTAATGCAATCCTGGTGTTTCTTTCAATGGTTAAAAATCATATCTTACGGATTCAAAATCTGTGCAACCTTCTTGGGTCCGCTATATTTTTACTATTGAGTTAACATTGTCTTCAAGGTGCCAAGAAGCCTTCCATTGACACAATATAAGGGATTGTCTGGCAGAAGAAAATTCATCTGAAATGGAGTCAGGGTGGGTAAAAAAAAAAAAAAAGTACTTCCCTACCTGACCCCGCCCTGCCTTCACTTCTGGCTTCTCGTCCTGACCAATGCAGTGCAAGCCTCTCCTCTGTGTTGGGACAAGAAGCTGGAGGTGAAGAGAAGCAGGTTGTAGCTTGGGAGCAGCTGTGTTTTGGGATTGGTAAGTATAACTATTTTTTAAATTATTTTTATTTTAATCCCTTACCTGGCCCATTTGAGAAGAATTTTCTTCCACTGAACAACCGCACATGTTGTGATGTAATGCTTTTCCCATGGTGTCTTTAATTCATTTAATTATTGTTAGAAACCGCTAATGAAATCACAGTGAACTAAGATGTTCTTCAACAAGATCCACCTTTCTCAATAATCTAGGGATAATGAAAATGTAATTTACAGGAGCAGGCTACAAGGTGGTTGCATAATTTTCACTCCCAGTTCTCCATGGGATTTTTCATACGGAAATCAATTACAGCAGGATTACAAAGCTAGAAATGTTCTGTTTATGTCATAGATATCTTTTGCGTTCATAGGATTTAATTTTTAACCATTGAAAAAGACACCAGGATTTAAATGGTTTTGGACATAAATCCAGAGAATCCATGAAACAACTTACATAATCGTATCTGCAAATAGAGCTAAATATTCTTTATTTAAATATCCTTACAAGGTCTCTGGACAAAACTGAAAACATTAAAATGCACATAAAGGTACTAAAGTCAGTGTCATGGGACTGCTTTAAAGCAGGGATGCAATGAAAGGGGCTCTCCCCTTGTAACTTCGATGTATGAGGCCGGATCATAGCTCGCTATGAGCCACCCTCAGAGAAGTAGGAAATGGCCAAACTGACGCAGCTGATCCCCATTCATGTCTGTGTGAGTTCTGTACCCGAGCACAGTCATTTTCCTATATTCGGAACTCCTACAAAAGTTAATAAGGAGAACTATGCAAGCACAGCTAACACAGGAGGATAGGAGGGTGCAAAGCAGGGATGCAATTAAAGAGGCTGTCCCATCTTGCAACTTCCATGTCTGAGGCTGGATCATAGATTGCTATGGTGGCTCAGGTGATGCAACCCTGACCATGTATATTTAACAAAAAGACTGGTATGGCCAGTAATATCACCATATGGTGGTCATATACCATTAACACGCTGGTGCTCTGAAATCACTCTGTAGACCTTATGTAAGTAAATACTGTAGGTTTACACACAGTGACTCACAGGTGACCTCTTCTCTGGTTGGAGTGGTTTACACTTCCTTTTTTTCTGGCCCAGACTGCCACAACACATTGCAGAGGGTGTAGGCTCCTTTGTGCCCCACTTGGTAAAAGTGCTCCGCTAGGTGCTGAATGCAACAATAGTGGGTTCTTAGTGCCCTCCTTTGTGTGCCACAAAGTAATAGTGTCCCTATACAATGTTAAATTGCTGCTTCAGCATTAGTGTGCCCTTGGTGCTTTTATTTGGTAGTAATGCCTTTTAGCATCACCACTTGTTAACAGTGCCTCTAAATGCTCGCAATGAGCCACCCTCAGAGCAGTAGGAAATGGCCAAGCTGACGCAGCTCTCCCCCATTCATGTCTTTGTTAGTTCTGAATGTACCCGAGCACATTCACTTGCCTATATTTAAAACTCCTACATAAGCACAGCCAACATAGGAGAATAGAAGTTAGCAAAGCAGGGATTCAGTTAAAGAGGCTATTCTATCTTGCAACTTCCTTGTCTGAGGCTGGATCATAGATTGCTGTGATGGCTGAGGTGGTGCAACTTTCCCCCATTCATATCTATTTGAGTTCCGGATGTACCAGAATATCTGGACCTCATGTATAAGAACTGTCTAGGTCCAAGACTTTCTTTGCTGCCCATAGCAACCAATCACAGCTTCACTTTTATTTGATATAGTGCTCTGAAAAAAATAAAAAGGGAGCTGTGATTGGTTGCTATGGTCAACACATAAAGTCTTGGGCTTAGACCATTTTCATACATGGGGCCCTCTGTTCGTGCGGCCAGCTCGTAGAGAGCTACCAGCTAGCCTCAGACATGGAAGTTACAAAATGGGACAACCACAATAAGTCTTGTGTATATTGAAAATAATGTGATTGCCTTAGACTAGGACTCCTCAAACTTTCCATAAATGGGATTCGCAATAACAAAGAACTTTTGTCACAATGTCTACACCATTGGAACTTGAATAGATTGTAGCCAAAAGAAAATACTAACCTTAACGTCCATTGTCCCCACCTCATCGATTTAACTTTTTGCCGAAAATTTTTCAAAAATCGGTTTAACGGGCCTTTATTTGCAAAACTGTTCATAAACGGACCCAACAATACTTGAGTACCAATGGATAAGGCTCCTTGGAAACATCCTACCCGCCGACATTTTTCCCAGCTCCCACGAGGCCGCCCACCTGATAAAGCCAGTTCTGACAGCAACATTTGTCGGTCAGGCTGATTTTAATTGTGATCTCTATTGTCTAAGTGTATGCTGCAACGGTGCGAGGGGGCTATTTTTCTGTTCTCATTTGGACCGGTATTTATCCCTTACCGTGGGGACGCACCCTAAGTGTAACCGGTTTATGGAGCCATGTCTTCATAGTGCCTTAAGAGGCTGACCTTGTGAAATCCTCCAAATCCTTTCCCCCGATGCGTGACGAGCGGCAGACCTGCTTCTTCCTGTGACGCGTGGCGTAGGCGAGATCTGGTAGGCTTAAGACCTAAGGACTTACGTCTACTAGGCTGAATAGCTAAGACTGCGCAGTCCCGGGAATCAAGGGCATTTGCCGGGCATTGTGAGGCAGGAAATGGCGGCTGGACCCCTTGTTGCGGTGGGCCCCATAGCAGCCGCTATGGCAGTAGTTCCAACACTGGTAAAACAGCTTAAAGCTGGAGAGGCTTACTTAACCAACTTATCCATGGACAAAGGTTTTTGAAGCATTTTTAGACTTCTATATGCAAAACTAGTTTAACTGCTACACTTTTATGTGGGATAGTTGATTCTTCTTATAATATGCCAGTATGTCCAAGCTGATTGTGATTCGAGGTGTAAAGAAAGATGGCTGGCTGCCAGACACCAGAGGTCAACCAATACCAAACGTTAATTGCCTTTCATTGTTGGCATTAACCAATGACCTGGTATCTTTTTATGTTTTTGTTTCTATATGTTTATATTTGGTTATCTACTAACCTATTCCTCAATGATGAAGACTTGACCCAAAACTCCATTCTTGGGGTGTCCAAGGTCCAAATCAAAGTGGTTATTTGGCTCGGTGTGCAGTTTTTTGCAGCAGTACTCGGCAGCTCAAAGCATAGTTTGCTTTTGGACTACCATTTTTACACTTGGATTATCTTCAACAAGCAAATACTACATGTTAACATAAAACCTAGCATAAAAAAATAAATCACGTACTGTTTATCCGTATGAAGAATACTTAATAAGGCAGGGCAATATGGCCAGATAACACTTCACCACAGCACGTCAGGCTTTATGGTCTGGGGCTCACCGATATGCGTACATTCACAGCACCTGCTTTGCATTTCTGAAACATTGATAAATGAGTTTCCAGCAGCTATTTCTGTGCAATGATATTTCTTTTAGCCTGGGTGACTTTTTAATTTTACTGCCAGTATCTGAAGCCTAGCTGCTGTGCCAGGTCACATCTGAGATTGAGCACACATACATATATTAGTAATAATAAATTGAAATAGGAAAAATGTGCATATACATTATTTGAGCATAAGTTAAGTATTCAGACATATTGAATCGCTTGCAAGATGGCCCTAGCACCATGTCTTTCCCTTGTCCGCCATTACCCACATTCATCATGTAGAACCTCTGAGACCCTGTGAACCTCTTCAGAAACATTAGCAAAGCGCAAGGTCACAGACAAACTACTGTAGATCGGAGGTTGAGTTGGATAAGTAAAAGAGGAGATGACATGTTCTACAGCTCTCTGCATTACAATAAGTTATAATAAACCATTTTGGAACCATAGTGGAATGTAGATGACCTCTTAAACCTTGATGTGAAGCTTCATGTAACGCTGCTACATCAGGAGTATAACAAGCATACACTGGGACCCATAACCAACTGAGATGGGTATCCATTCCTAATGACAGGAAAGTAAAATAACACCATAAGTAGCTATAACTTATAGCTTATTTGGTTGAAAAAAGTCAAAGGTCCATCAAGTTCAACCAAGGGTGGGCAAAGATCTGGATGAAGGGAAGGGTAGAGGGTACTGCTGAAGACTTTGGAACCCATAAAGCAAGAACCAATCTGCCCCAAAGAATACTTTATTCTTGTTCCCAAATTTGCCATCAGACTGGATCTACATAAGTATCAATATTCTTTAGCAGTGGTTATCTAAGCTTTTCTTGAAGCCCTCACCTGTTCTTAAATGGGTTTTGCCACAATCTCATTTCATACCTCCTGCATCCAGCTCTGTGTGATTTGTTTGAATTGCATATCATGTGACCCTGCAGGATGACAACGCCATGCCTTTCCTCTCTGTAGTCAAAGAAAGGTCTGTTTATGTGTAGAACTGTAAGTAGCTACATTGTAGCTCATAGGTAAAACATTTGCCTCCAGGCACAAGGGTCCTCGGTTCAGATCCCCGGAGGAACCAAACCTGTGGATTTTTTTCCCCTTTATCAATGCACATACCTGATTGAGGTTTCTTTTTTTAATTTATTTGCACTGTTTGACTAATTACTAAGGAGTACAGAGGACGGGAGTAGAATGACAGCACCTGGGGTTTGAACACTCAGTAGCTGCCTGAGAGGAAAAGCGATGTCTGACCTGGACGGAGGAGCTCTCAGCCCTGGTCGTATCCCCTGGAGACAAGCTGTGAACAATAGATCGCTAAAGGAGCAGCTAAGACAAAAACAGCCCATAATTTTTAATAATGATGTATGGTGAAAATGTTTATTATTTAATTTACAAACTTCCCACCTCAATTTTACTTTGTGGCAAAACCCCTTTTATGTGACCAGCATCTCTGGCGTCTATTCTACAGATTTAATATCCAGAGAAGAAAAGCCTTCTTTACCATGAGAACTATGAATCTTTTTTTTTTTTTTCCTCCAGATGGAATAAGTGCCCACTTGTCTTTTGAGGTTTTTTTTACATGAAATAGCTTTTCCCCATACTTTTTGCAGAGGCCATTTATATACTTATGTAAATTAATCACGTCTCCCCATAGCCGTCTTTTTTTCTTAAGACTAAATAGGTTTAATTCTTTTTACCGTTCTTCATAACTAAGATGCTCCATTCCCCTTATTAGGGTATGTTCACATGGCGTAATTTCGGCACGTATTTGCGCTTAATACGCGGTGAGATGCGCGCCGCAATTACGGTAATCCATAGCTCTCATAAAGAACTATGGATTACGCCTCATCCCTCCGCATGTATAATACGATCGTATTGTACGCACGGGGAGATAAGTGACATGTCAATTATTTGCAGCGATTATGCGCCGCGAGTAATGCATGTCAATAGATTACTCCCGTGCTTCGGGAGTGCATGTTGATCAGTGCGACTCCCAAATCACCCGGCGTATTGCGGCGCGTACTGTACGAGCAGCAATTACGCCATGTGAACATAGCCTTAGTTTGGATGCTCTGACCATCTATTGGAGAACCCACATAGTCACACTAGATAGCAAAAAGTCACCAACTTATTATTTTCTATAAAAAGGTACTACGCAGCTGAGTGGGTCCCCTCACCTCTGGACCCCATAGCAGCTCCCTTGAGTATAGTCATGTCCTTGTGTTACCTCTAAAGTCATTCTCTTGGTTTTTTTTGTTGACCTCTGTTATATAGGCTCCAAAACTATTGCCACCTTGGATAAAGCTCACTAGGGATAAAGTGTATAGAAGATAATGTAGAGTATATAAACATTATTAGAAGGAATTGTTAAAAAAGATGCTTTTATGACCAGTAGGTAAACTCTGTCACAAGGACATAATTAAAACCAAAGAGCTTCAATCAAGTGTACCCAATCAATCTTTTGCTAATGATTATGCCATGACATGCAAATCCAAAAAAAGCCTTTTAATGACTACACTCTTAATGCAAATTAAAATGTGTTAATAGCACATCTACTAGATTAGAAATCAGGATGAGAGGGCATGTGAAGAAGCAGTGAGAAAATTTTTACAGGTGGCATAAAAAGGTTTATTACTATGGAAACTAGAAATGATGGTTCATGTGTCTGAAATAACCACTTCTAGCGGTGATGAACCCTCAAGTTATAGGAGGTCCTTTGGGTCTTTAAGGTCTAGAGGCTTTGGTGAATTGATTGGTATTTGGGGTTTTCTCTGCTATTAACTGCAGTTTGTATGATAAACTTTAAGCCTTGAAGATATAAGGATCTAAACCGCATGAATGGTTGAATACGTTTGTGAATGCATTACTGATCATGCATCGTTTCTGAGATCCAAACCCCCTACCTGAGGACACATCACTACACATACAAAATCTGTATATGTTACATGAGCAGTTTGATGTGTATTCAATGGAGATGTCACCCCTATACATTAAAGGGGTTGTCTCAATACAAAGACTAACTTTCAACATGTAGGGACCAGTAAATGAGGATGTTTTCCAAATATATTGCTTTGTTTATTTTTCCTTGCTGAGAAGATAAAAGTGACTTTATCAGCTCCGAGTTCCCTCGAGTTTCTCTAGGTTACTGACCGGCTCTGCCCGGCTTTCCCGTACGTTTTTTCTTGTTTGAAAGCAGGGATGACGTCCTCACACATGTCGGCACACAGGACTGCCCACAGCTTGAGAGTTTGAGTGTTATCTGATCTAAGAAACAAAGGAGACTAAGGGTAGGTTCACACGGCGTATCTGATACGTTTTTTCAATACATAAAATCACATATTGAAATCAGTCCAAAATCTGCATCTAAAAAACGTATCCAAAAACGCATTTGTAATGCGTATTTAGATTCGTATTTGATTCCTATTTGGATACTTTTTCGAATGCGTATTTCATTCTTTTAAATTATTTAAATTTGGACCAATCCGTATTTTAGGCGCATAAACGCATCTAAATAAGTACCAGAAAGTGTGGTATGTATTTGAATACGTTTTTTAGCCTCCAAAAATGCTCCCCATTGTTTCCTATGGGGATTTTATGTTCATAAAATGGATCAGGAATTGACAAGTCACTTCTTTGTATGCGGCCAAAAAACACAATACAGTTACATTTGTAAAATACGTATCGTGTTAACGACGGTAGGTAGTTTACATTGAAATCAATGAGATCTGACTGGAACATTGTTAAATACATATTTTGGTATGTATTTCGGTATGTAATATGTACCAAAAGACGTATTTAAAATATGCCGTGTGAGCATATCCTAACTACTACTGTTTACTTTAGCTCTGAAGCTTCTTTGGACTTTAGATAAACATCTCCTGCTTTCTTGTCAGAGTAATAAGCAGACCTTTTGCATATGGAGCTGATATGCTAATTACCTATAGCCTGACCAGGAAGAGACAGGATTCATGAATGAAAGCGGTCTGTGAAACCGCATGGTGAGACAACCACTTTAAAGGTAAAATCTGCAAAAAAAACGCAACTTAAATAGACATGCTTTGGATTTGAAATTCTGCACCAGAAGTTAATTCCCTTGCAGAAAAATTTCACAACAGGTGGATAAAAAATAATTTAACACCTGGTTCCCCAGAAACAGTGTGCTATAAGGCGATGTTCACACGGCTTATTTCTGGCATGGATTTCAGCCGTATTGCATGCCGTATATGCGCTGCAGTACGGCTGAAATCTGTGCCAGGCATTACGGTAATCCACAGTTCTCATAGAGAACTATGGATTCCGTCTCCTCTCCCCGCTCGGCGAATACGCAGAGGGGGGAGAAAGTGACATGCACTTTATCCCGGCGGAAGCGGCGTAGTTGCGGGGCGAAATCCGTCCCCGCAATTACGTCGGCAATAAGCCGTGTGAACTCAGCCTAAGAGATTGGGCATCTGCCCTTGTTCCGGTCCCGTGGTGTCCAGCCTTACGCCGCTGGTGGCCCCCGGTAGGGGACAGGCTGTATTTGCAAGTCCCCACATAACTGAAGGGATACCTTTTCAATAGAGAACAGCACAGTAGCTGCTATAAATGAAACCCTGAACCAGAATGGGGTTGTCTATATATGTTTTTCCACCTGTTTTTTTTCACAAATGTGTGGTGATTATGGAAGATATGCAGCAGGCATAAGAGTTATAAAATCTTATATGCAGGATTAAAATATAGTCTAATTTTACTTCTGTAAACATGAAGGTAAAATTGGTAGCTTTTCCTTCCTGTGTGGGCATATCCGTATAATCCAGAGCAGCATTCAAAATTCTGCAAATTTGCTTTTGTAAACTATCAACAACTTTGAATAAGCTCCTCTAATGGGGTGGGACGGTTAGTTATTTATCAGATTATTGTACATTGGTGGAAAGACTTTCCATAATCCATATCAAGCATTTATACCTACTAAGTGAGTATAGGATGCTGGGAGATTTCAGCTTTGAAGCCTGTAAAATAGTTATGTAATCTAGGTGAAGCTATGTTGATACTAACCTAATGGCTTTATTTCATATTCGTATCCAACCTATGAAGAATCTAAATAGAGCCCAATAGATCTCATCGACCTATAGTGCGAAGCATGGGTGTAACTATAGCCATAGTGACTGCTATGGGGCCCAGAGGTTGAGGGGGCCCCACTCAAGTAAAAGAACATAGTTCCTTTTTGTAAGGAACTAGTAGTTGGTGGCTTTCTGTTCACCAGCTCTACTTTTTGGGTTCCCAGATAAATGGCAGTATTATTTATACCTTTAAAGGGGTTTTGCCACGATCTCATTTAATACCTCCTGCCTCCAGCTCTGTGTGCTCAGAAGGGGACGTGTGTGATTTGTTTGAATTGCATATCATGTGACCAAGCAGGATGACATCACCAGACCTTTCCTCTCTGTAGTCAAAGAAAGGTCTGTTTATGCTAAGAGTTGTGAGTAGCTGAGAGGTAAAGTTTTTGCCTCCAGGCACAAGGGTCCTAGGTTCAAATCCCTGCAGGAACCAAACTTGTGTTGTTTTTTTTCTTCCTCTTTATCAATGCACAGACCTCATTGATGTTTCTTTATTATTTATTTGCACTGTTTGACTAATTATTAAGGAGCACAGAGGACAGGAGTACAGTGACAGCACCTGGGGTTTGAACACTCAGTAGCTGCCTGAGAGGAAAGGTGATGTCTGAGCATGTCTGACCAGGACTGAGGAGCTCTCAGCCCTGGCCGTATCGTCTGGAGACGAGCTATAAACAATGGATCACTAAGGGAGCAGCTAAAACAAAAACGGTGCAGAATTTTTAATAATAATGAATGGTGAAAATGTTTATTTCATTTGCAAGCTTCCCACGTCAATTTTACTTTGTGGCAAAACCCCTTTAATTATTGCTCCTTATGCTGCTGTTTTAGTTTATTGTCGTTAGATGTTGGAGCCCATCTCATTTTCCTATGCCTTCTAGTAACACCCCTGATGGGAAGCACTAAAAGACTGTGAACAGAGTCTATTTAATCCCTACTTTAATATACACTTACATTCAAGACCCCGTAGTGCCAACATTTTTAATCTTAGTATTTTACATTATTTATGACATTACTTTGAGATGGAAGATTTTGTAGTCTTAGTTCTCTATTTTCCATACCATTTGTATTGTTTTTTATGGTTTTAAGATGAAAGCATGCAATTTGTTGATTTCTTGTCATTTCTGTCTCCTTATAACACTGTTTTTTTTGGAGATGTCAGCAGATCCGTATTTAATGTATAAAGGCTTGTAGCACTAAATGTGTTTTTGAGATGTTGGATGACTTCAGTCTTATTAGATGATATTTATTAGTATTTCCATGGGTATTTTCCTTATCCATCCATCCATTACTATATCTTTTTATTTTTTATTTTTAATAGTTGGGTGCAGAATGTAGCTTGTTGTTTAACGTCTATTAATCAGAGCAGAAAAGTTTCTACTACCAATATGAAAAACAAACATATGTGGGTAAAATGGATTGCCTCATGCCCCATATACACCAGTCTTAAGATTTAGCCACTAACTTCAAAATGTAATATAACTCAGGTTATTGGACCAAGGGGAATATTACACATGCATATTTGGAATGTATACTAAAGTACATGGAAAATTGAAGAGTTCCAGAAAGCCTTTGGGCGCATCCCCACGGCATAGGACGTTTGCCGGACGGTATTTATCCTGTTTTGCGCCCGTCCCCACGGCTGCGGGGGGTCGGCTTTTCTCCGCGATGAGCGGAGAAAAGCCCTCCCCCTTCACATTGAGAAGCACAGATTCTGTCCAAAAACCGGACGGAAGAAGGTGCTTGCTCAATGTTTTGCCCAAAACCTCAGCCAGCCAGTCATTTACTCTGCCACTGCAAAGGAAATGTGGTCAGGGTATAGTTAAAGGCTCATGTGCCCTGGTTTATGTGGGCTCCCTTGAGGTGGCTTCTGAGGACTGCCTGTAACTTACAGCTGCACCAATGGCAATATCACCTGTAAGCCTTTGTGGCTAGCAAGCAGGAAATGGCCAGGATTACAGAAGCAACCATTGGGCTGTTCGGTTTTCATAACTCCCATAGAAGTGAATGAGAGTGAGGGTATGTTCACACGATGTACGCGCAGCAGCACATCGTATCTTTGGGAGCTCACGCTAAAACGCGCGCACTCCTGCAGGGGTTGCGGGGGGGGCGGGCGGCAGCCCATCAGCCCCATTGACATTCATTACTCGCGGCGCGTGTTCGCCACAAGTAATTGACATGTCACTTATCTCCCCGCGTGTACAGTACGATCGTATTGTATGAGTGGGGAGAGGAGGCGTAATCCATAGTTCTCTATGAGAACTATGGATTACTGTAATTTCGCCCATATTAGAGCACAAATACGCGACGAAATGCGCGACGAAATTACCCCGTGTGAACATACCCTTACAGGTGATAGTGTTCCAATGCCCCTAAGCTATTGGTTTTATTATGAGGAAAATGGTATTTTCGAAGCTAGTCTACCGTTACTATGGTGTTATTTGCAGGGGGGGGCAAGTACATTTTGATGCCACTCCCGTGACACATATTGGACATATTGTTTAGTATAGTTGTTAGTTGATTTAGTTTGCACTAATAATTTAACTAAAATTACCCCGTGTGAACATACCCTTATGGAAAAGGCATAACATCGCAAGCTACATTGTTTCAGTAATTCCAGGCTACTTCTATTTGCTGTATCCTGTGGATATGCCATAAATGTCCGAGATGGGAATATCCCTATAGCAAAAGAACAGCCAAATATACAGGGCTACATTGAATCCAAGCAAAAAAAACTCTGCACCTTTTTTTGCATAATATGAATCACTCAATCAGACATGAGGCCCAAATCTTTAATGCTGCTAGAGTATTCATTCTGGATTCTTAAAGTGGTTTTGCCACAAAGTCATTTCATACCTGCTTTATCCAGCTTCAGCTTTCAATGTGCTCAGAGGGGGGCATGTGTGATTCGTTTAAATTGCATATCATGTGACTTAGCAGGTTGACATCACCATGCCTTTCCTCACAGTGTGCTCACTCTAGTCTAACATAGGACTGCTTATGTAAAGAGCTGAGAGAAGTTACAATGTAGCTAAATAGTTAGAGCTTCTGCCTTCCATCATAGGCTATGTTCACACGGCTTAAAATTGGACGTATTTCAGTCCGTAATAACGTGCCGGAGTGCACAACTTACGTCTTTTATACGTCCCAGTCATTACGGTAATCCATAGTTCTCATAGAGAACTATGGATTCCGTCTCCTCTCCCTGCTCGGTGAATACGCCGCGGGGGGAGATAAGTGACATGTGAATTACCAGCGGCGTATACGCGCCGCTGGTAATGCAAGTCTATCGGCCGGTGACGTACCGGCCCCCCGCCCCCGCCCTCGTCCACACGGCGTGATTGCGGGGGGTAATTACGCCCTGCAAATACACCGTGTGAACATAGCCATAGGGTTCCTAGGTTCAAATTCCTGCAGGAACCAAACGTGGATTTCTTTTTTTCAATGCACATACCGGGTTGAGGTTTCTTTTTTATTTATTTGCACAGTTTGACTAATTACTAAGTACAGAGGACAGGAGTAGAATAACAGCACCTGGGGTTGAACACTCAGCAGTGAGTGTGTATGATTACTTATAAAACGTTTGAGTTATACTCCACATTGGTCATCAATATTAGATCAGTAGGGGTCCAACTCCCGGTACCCCCGTGGATAATCCTCATTTCTATGTTTTCTGTGAACCATACTAAGAGAACAGTTTTGTAATGAAATCCAGTATCCTCTCCGCACAGCTTTTATAGACGTCTGGGATTTATAAATACTGGAGCTCCACTCCTTACAAGGTGACTTTTAGCTTCTATATTTTACTTGTAACAACATATTATGACAGCTGTTTATTCCAGTGAGAACAGATGAATATTGTGTGCACTCGACATAAAATAACAGGAAGCTTGTAACTTTTTGTCTCTATACTAAGGTGTTCGTAATTACCGGGGGAATGTTTCTGTCTGAAGAGAGAAGAGGGGATGGATGGAGATAATGCATTGCGATGCTCTAGCACAGTATACAGGTCTGATGGTGTCCTCCAATGGGTAAAAGGTGTTCTTCAGCATCAAAAGTATAACACGATATGTGATACTGTTTACGAGGTGCAGTCAATGGAAGGAGAAAAGTCCTAGGTATATTTATTTAGGACATATTCATATTATATGGATTCTGTTAGAATCTGAGGACATATATTTAGCACACTTGATTGAGTTTCTTCTACCAATTATATACAGAACATTTTTAGAATAATAGAGACTGCATGAAATATAAAATTGAGCGATTTTTGTGTGAGGTATTCATTAAAACCTTAAATTTGTCATTCAGTTTCAGAGAGAGATGATACTAAACCACTTGCCATGAAATTTAAATGCCTTTTTATAGTGTTTCTTCAGAAGGAGGTTTTAAAGTTTAGAAGTCAAACCTTTATTTGGACCATAAGGAAGCAGTAAAATGCAGTTTTTCATATTCCCACCTATAAATCTACTTTTATTGCCCATATTTTTAAAGCATAAATCAACTGTGCATATCTAAAATGTGTATTATAATTATTATCTGACACACAGACCTACTTTTTCAAAGGTTTTATTTTGGCATCCTTAAAGGGGTTTTGCCACGAAGTAAAATTGACGTGGGAAGCTCACAAATTAAATATTAAACATTTTCACTATTCAGCATTATTAAAAATTCTGGACCGTTTTTGTTTTAGCTGCTCCTTTAGGCCATGTTCACACGGCTTAAAATGGGGCGTATTTCGGTCCGTAATTACGCGCCAAAGTGCGCAAATTACGGCTGGAATACGTCCTAGTCATTACGGTAATCCACAGTTCTCATAGAGAACTATGGATTACGTTTCCTCTCCCTGCTCGGCGAATCCGCCGGGCGGGGAGATAAGTGACGTGAATTACCAGAGGCGTATACGCGCCGCTGGTAATGCAAGTCAATGGGCCGGCGAGGTGCTGGCCCCCCGCCCCCGTCCACACGGCGTAATTACGTCCCGCAGTTAAGCCGTGTGAACATAGCCTTAGTGATCCATTGTTTACAGCTCGTCTCCAGGGGCTACGACCGGGGCTGATCGCTCCTCAGTCCTGGTCGCACATGCTCAGACATCCTCTCCTCTCAGGCAGCTACTGAGTGTTCAACCCCAGGTGCTGTCACTCTACTCCTGTCCTCTGTGCTCCTCAGTAATTGGTCAAATTTAAAAAAAGAAACCTCAATGAGGTCTGTGCACTGACAAAAAGAAAAAAAAATCCACAGATTTGGTTCCTGCAGGGATTTGAACCTAGGACCCTTGTGCCTGGAGGCAAAAACTTTACCCCTCAGCTACTTACAATGCTTTACATAAACAGACCTTTCTTTTACTAAAGAGATGAAAGGCTTGGTGATGTCATCCTACTGGGTCACATGATAAGCAATTCAAACAAATCAACCCCCCCCCCCCTTTCTGAGCACACAGAGCTGAAGAGCTGGGTACAGGAGGTATGAAATGAGATCGTGGCAAAACCCCTTTAAGTGGACACTATCTTTTCAATAGTATAAGCGAGTATTTAAACCTTTGTGATATATCTTATTAGTGAATGATGCCTCTCTTCATATTAGCCCCTCTTTACTCCAAATGAATTATTCGCTCTCTGAAAAAAATTTTGGCATCTGCCTTGTGTTTACAAGACCGATTGTCAGCTGATTGAGGGATCAGGTGACATGCTGCCTCTCTAAGGAGAGAGGAGGGGGTAATGACTCAAGAGAGACCGAAGCAAAGAAAGACACACAGATCTTCTATCTTACCCCTATTAGAGTAAGGGTATGTATTTGCTGTGGGGAATTTTGGCACGTAATTGTGCTGCAATACGCCAGATTCACGCCCCGTAAATACGGTAATTCATAGCTCTCACTGAGAGGTATGAATACCTGCCGTTTTCCCCTGATGAATATCAGTGGGAGCGCTTCAGAAGTATGCTTTGGCCAGCGCATACTTCTGAAACAGCAGGCGTATAGCGCCGCGCACAGTACACCTCGCTATACGCCTGAAAGATGCCGTCTGCACATACCCGACGGGTTTGTTCACATGACATAAATTTACATGTGTAAATTTTCGCTTCAAACTAAGCTTCATAATATGCCTAATGAGAGGTGTATTTTGAAGTGAGTGTGGAGCGTATTTAAGAACATTTGTGCGCTAAAAATACGCTCCACCATAGTTTCTATGGGATATCACTCATATAAATGCCTCAAGAATTGACAAGGCACTTAAATTTACATTGCAAATATGCCTGTAAAATACACGTCGTGTGAATGATGGCACATATTTTACATTGCAATCAATGAGCGCTGCATAAAACATTGTTAGAAGCATATTTTGGGGCGTAATTCAATGCAAAGTACGCCTCACACTAAGCGTAAATTTATGCCGTGTGAACATACCCTTACAGCTTAGACTGCTCAGTGCTAAACTCTAAAATGTATTCCATTTTGTGGTTGCTTCTAAGGGTGTGCCATGTAAATATGAGGAGCGGCATCTGTGTGTGTCTGTATATATAATATATGGGAGCCATTATTGCACCTAGTCTATACCCATTAGCTCAGAATAACTAAAAATTACAGATGTAGCCTGCATAGGACAAAATTGGTGAAAAATGGTAGAGGGGAGTCATGTAATGGCTAGAAATAGCACCACCACTCATATACACACATAATAGCTTATCTTCAAAAGTCACTTGAAAGATCAGGCATGCTTGTGAAACTTAGCTATATCTTTAGAGTTGAACTCACAATTTTACATTGTACCTTACTGGAGTTATATCAAGGCTACCTTAAATATATCTCCTTTCAAACCATATATCTCACAGTTGTTATACAGTGTCTTGCAAAAGTATTCGGCCCCCTTGAATTTTTCAACCTTTTGCCACATTTCAGGCTTCAAACATAAAGATATAACATTTTAATTTTTTTTGTGAAGAATCAACAACAAGTGAGAGACAATTGTGAAGGGGAACGAAATTTATTGGATATTTTAAACTTTTATAAAAAACTGAAAAGTGTGGCGTGCAATTTTATTTGGCCCCTTTACTTTCAGTGCAGCAAATTCACTCCAGAAGTTCAGTGAGGATCTCTGAATGGTCAAATGTTGTCCTAAATGACTGATGATGATAAATATATTCCACCTGTGTGTAATCCAGTCTCTGTATAAATGCACCTGCTCTGTGATAGTCTCAGGGTTCTGTTTATCGCGCAGAGAGCATCATGAAGACCAAGGAACACACCAGGCAGGTCCGTGATGTTGTTTTCAATGAAGTCATTGAAAAAATGTTTCTTAATTGCGTGTTACTATCCGTTCCATACAGATATCTATTCACCGCAAGGGTATCCAATGTAAGCAGTAGGACTGGGAAAGCATTTATCACAGCAAGCTGTGGGCACTGAACATGTAGGGACTGCTTCTTCAGTATGTGTGATAGCAGTGCCAAGGACAATAAAACTAAGGTTTCTTAGTTTTGAAACCTGCAAGACCATAATCCGATGTCTACGTACTATGCTCTCCTGTCCTTTATGGTCCTGTCAGCAGTTTTGAGGATTCAAAGCTGCTGGCAGATACACTTTGAGATAAAATAATTTTGTAAAAATAAAAATAAAAATCAATTTTGTGCTGTGGGATTTGGGGGAGGAAATTAACAGATGATGATTGTAGGTGCTTGGATAAGGTATTCGTACAATTGTTAATATCAAAATGCATCCAAGACACTGAAGTCAAGGATTAAGTATAATGATTTTTTGAGAGCTTTATATGTCAAGAGAAGAGGAGAAAATTAAAGTTTACTGATACACGAAACTCAGGAATTGATTGGGATTGGGTAAGGATTTACCAAGAGAGAAGTTTCATATAAAGCTCTCTAGGCTCAGAAAATTGAATTAGAATCCTTATGAAATCACACCCCTTGGGTTTTAAACTGGATTCCAACAGATGAAAGCTAAAGGAGTTGTCTGGAGAAATGACACTACCATGTATGCCCTATTCACAATACTTTTTTTGTCCCCGTATGTGGTATTTGTTATAATACTGTGAATTGGACTACATTAGCCCTATTTACGCAGCTACCAAAGCACAAAACGTATAAGTTATTAAATAGGTCACATCCTGCTCAGCATAAACGTCCTGACAGGTTCCCTTTAAAGGAGTGTTCCTGGACCTAAGAATACTCATCTGTCTGTCGGGGCATGATTAAAAATAAAGATAAGACTCGCACTTAACCCCTGGATGCTCCCATTCACTCCTAATGGTCTCCGTAATGGTCTTCATTCAGGTGACACCTGCAGCCAATTACAAGCCATAGAGGTCACGTGCATGTGATGATGTGGCCTGTGATTGTCTCCCCCGATAGACAAGCGTATTGGAGTGAACTGGACTGAGCTGTAATTCCAGATCCTCATCCTTCCTTTTTTCTTTTTTTTTTTTTTTTTTTTAAATCCCCAACATTTTGTATGTGACATAATCTTCAGTTCCCAAAAATATTGGTCTGACAAAGCCCTTATCAAAATCAATGTAACATTGTAATCTGTGGCTAAAGATAAGCTTCAGTAAAAATTTGTTTCATTCAGTTTTAAACCCTTGTTTTTTTTTTCCTGCTCACTTGGAAAATTAGCAAAAATTAAAATAGATTCGTGATCGTGGCTCTGGTCCCATCTCTGTGCGACCCTGGGAGAACATGCTGTTTATTTTCCAGAACACTTCATCCAGAGTTTTTTTTTATTTTTTCGTTTTCTTATTTTTTTCTCAAAGTGGTTAACCACAAATAATAATTGACCTTAGGTGGTTAGTCTACTATATGAGCAGTGTGACCACTGATTGCTCAAATAAAGGGGCCACAGTGCTCCACAGTGCAGGCCTTCTGACAGTATACAAATAGGGTATTTCTACTGAATACCCACACTCCTCATGGGTGAGTTTAACATCCTCATTAACGACCCCATGTCTCCTTCTGCCTCTCAGTTTCTTTCCCTAACATCTTCCCTTGACTTCTTGCAATTTACAGATTCTCCCACTCGCAAGGATAGGAACTCTCTTGATCTGGTTTTCTGTTGTCTCTGCTCAATCTCTAACCTTACAAATTGTTTTGTGCTTTCTGATCATAACCTTATCTCCTTCGCTATCACTAATTCTTAGCCTTCTCTGGACACACCTGCTTATCACACAGTCCGAAATCTCTGCTTTATAAACACTCAGGAACTCATTGACGCCCTACAGTCCTCACTGGCTCCAATCTCCTCTGTCTCCTGTCCTGACCTGGCTGTCAAATAATACAATTAAACTCTCTCAACCACCCTGAACATATTGGCACCACTCGCACACCGCACCACCAGAGTCAGACGGCGGCAGCCTTTGCACACGCCTCAAACTCGCTTTCTGAAACCATGTTCCAGGTGTGTGGACCGTCTGTGGAGAAAGTCAAGACTATCTGCTGACTTTCTCCATTACAAATTCATGCTCAGGACTTGCCACTCTGCCCTTCACCGCACCAAGCAAGAATATTTCAATTTCCTCTTCTTAACTTTGCACAATAACCAAAACGACTGTTTGACACTTTCCACTCCCTCCTCAGGCCTAAAGCTCAGGCCCCGGTCACTGACCTATGTGCTGAAGATTGGCAGTATCCAGCAAAACATCACATCTCAGTCCCCAAGTAATATCCATCCTCTCCCCTCCCACACGTTCACTAGTCTGCTCTCAGCTCTTGACCCGATGACAGAAGAAGTGTCCAGGCTTCTCTTGTTTGCTTGCCTCACCACCTGCTCTAGTGACCCCATTCCCTCCCACCTTATCCAGTCCATTTCTTCAGCTGTCCTCTCTCATCTAACTACAATCTTTAACCTCTCTCTCTCCACTTCGATGGTTCCATTGTCCTTTTATTCAGGCTGTTATAACCCCTTTACAAAAAAAAAGGCCACTCTAGACCCTCCCTGCGCGGCTAACTACCGACCACTCTCTCACCTGCCCTTCATCTCTACACTCCTGGAACGCTTGGTCTACTCTCGCATAATGCGCTATCTCTCTGCTAACTCTCTTCTTGACCCGCTGCAATCAGGTTTCCGCACCTTACACTCCACAGAAACTGCTGGAGAAAAAGTTTTAAATGATTTCCTCAGAGCGAAATCTCAGGGTAACTTCTCGTTGTTGCCTCTTCTGTATCTCTCTGCAGCATTTGACACCGTGGATCACCACCTTCTCCTCAGCATGCTGAGCGCCATTGGCCTCCAAGACACCGCTCTCTCTTGGTTCTCATCCTACTGGGTTGCCTGGGGCCCACAGGTGGAATTGATTCTAGGGGCCCATCAATGTGCTGTTTCTGGGGCCACCGGTGGAGTTTATTTTAGGGGCCCACCCTACAGCTACTGTAAATGACACTACATGCCTCCTATACTCTGCCTCTTGCTTTTTGCCCATCTGTCTATGCTTTTTTGCCTATTCTGAGGATGCATATGTAGTTAAAAAACAACTCCAGATCTTCCATGAACATTGGGGGGTGTCCTCTATTCCCCTGTGGGCCAGTCCAAGCCTGCTCACTGCTCCTCAATGTCTCATTTGCAAGTTGTACTTCTTCTCCTCTCCCTCTTGTTGTTTGGGTTCCTCAGCGACAAGTGCTAGGTCCTCTCCTCTTTTCACTCTACATAGCTCCCATTGAACAAACCATGAGCAGATTTGGCTTCCAGTACCATCTGTATGCTGATCAATTATACACTATAGACACTCAGTTATACACTTCTTCCTGTAACATTAACCCTGCCTTGCTACAAAATACCAGTAGCTGTCTCTAGTATAAAAAAGAAAAGAAACAAGAGACAAAGAGCACAGCACTCCCAGAGTATTTTCCTCATTATACAGGATATCCAACTCCAAATAGGTCTGCTCACCTTGATTCATTGTGCAGTTTAAACTAGGAGGCACAACTCTCCGCAGCACACAGGCAAACAGAAAATCAAATTGCAAAGCTGTTTGGCCGCGACTTTTCTGTAGCATTTCCGCTGGTCGTTCGTCTAATCGTGAGCGCCAAAACAGTAAGACTAAATTAGAGCAGAGGAAATGATTGAACCAAACCCCATCTCGATCTGGCTCCAGACCGTGAAATATATTTCTACAGGATAGAAGGTGCAGGTCAAAAGATTGAAGGATACTTTATTGTAAAAGACTAAGGGCGACATGTCAGAAAAGTGGCGTTTCCATGCCAGTTTTAGGCGCATTAAATCCGTGTAAAGTGCGGCAGAAAGTATGATCATTTCCAAAAACTGGCGTCAGGTATACCTTGCATAGAAAACTTAATGCGCCTAAAAAGTCGAATCATGTCGAGAAAGGCACATTGCGCAATTCGCGGCGCATAGCATATCATTGGTAGTATATGTAATGAGCCTCAATAGGTGCATCGCAAGACGCAGGCGCACAGCACACCATATTTAGGCGCATTACAAAGTGTCGTGCCCGGCGTATAATGCGCCTAGTTTTGGTGTACAACAGTTCATTCACGACAAAAAATATGGCGGCAAAAGTGGTTTTGGTGCTAAATAGACCAAAAAACTGGCGTTGGCATGTTGGGACACTTCATCAGGTCTCCACTGTCTCTGACATCATGTCCTCTATTTATCTCAAAGTAAACCTTACTAAAACTAAACTTCTAGTCATACCACCATCTACTGACCCACCACACCCAGCTATTTCTCTTTGTGTATGGTACCACCATAACACCTAGGTAATAGGCCCGCTGTCATGGATTATAAATAGACTCTGATCTGTCCTTTACTCCCTATATCCAATCTCTTGCCCGATCCTGTGCCCTGCACCTCAAGAACATCTCCAGAGTCCGTCCTTTTCTTACTGTGGAAACAAACTAGACTCTTATTGCTCTTATACTTTCTCGTCTTGACTACTGTAACTCCCTACTTATCGGTCTCTGTTACCTCACCCCTCTCCAATCTGTCCTGAATGCAGCAGCTAGACTCCTCTTTCTTTCCAGCTGCTATACTGATGCCTCTACCCTGTGTCAGTCACTGCATTGGTTGCCCATTCAGTACAGAATACAACATAAACTAATCACTCTCGCCCATAAAGCTCTCCACAGTGCTGCTTCTCCTCCCTCATCTCTGTCTTCCACCCTTCCTGGTCTCTCCGCTCTGCTGATGATCTTAGATTACATGCCTCAGTCATCAGAACCTCCCTGTCTCCAAGATTTTGCACGTGGTGCTCCGGTTCTCTGGAACATGTTACCCCATATGATCAGGCACACTCACAACCCTCATAGTTTTAAGTGCGCTCTGAAAACTCATTTTTTTAGGCAGGCCTAAGAAGATCCCTAATCAATAACCCCCCAAAATTCTGTCACATACATACGTCACTTCCTGCACTTGGGCACTCACAGGCAATGATCTGTATATAAATGTACTGTCTGGGTGGCAGGTTCAGCCATTTTTAATGTAAACTACCCCATATTTATGTAACATGGCTGCACCATTGTAAACCAAGCACTTGTCACCCTTCGTCTCACCCATACACCCTAATAGATTGAAAGCTTTTGGGAGTGGGGCTCTCACACCATGTGTCTGATTTGTAAGTAGCTTTTTAAAATGTAATGTCTGGTTTGTCTGTGCTTATACCCTCTAAATTGTAAAGTGCTGCGGAAAATGTTGCTGCTATATAAAAAAAGATTATTATTATGCAAATCCCGGTGTTGTGGAAAAATGCCAGATTTCTTACGTTCTATGTTGTAAAGGATCTGGCACTTCCCATTGACTTAAAATAATCCTATCATGTTTCTGTTTTGTGGGGTTTTTTTCTGAACAGAAAAGAGTCATGATAAATATGGCAAGTGTCAACAGTTCCATAAAAGTAATTTTAAAGTTATTGCAGTTTACTTCTATTAAGTCCACATCATGGCTTTAGAGAATGTCAGTATGCCTGAATCATATCTTCCCATTGTAGGACCTATAGGAAAAAATAAGTTTCCTCAGGAAAGACTGATATTTTTGAACATAACAGGAAATGTTGGTAATCTAGAAAAGCTGTTTGCTTGGTCATTCTGTAGTTCTGTAATAGTTGTTTAATGGATTTTATGATTTTACGTATATAGAGATTATTCATGGTCTAATAAAATCTGACCTGACTTTCTAATAAACTTGAGCTAAAATGTGTCAATAAAGACGGTATGGTTGGCGCTGTGTTACATTTTTAAAAGAATAACCCTATTTTGCTACCTGACCATATTTTGAGATCATGATGACACTCTTACTTTATAACTAATATGGAAGAAAGATCATGCAAGAATAGGAAAGAAATATCTTCAGTGTCCAACGGGGCTAAGAGTTGTATTATTCCCCAAATGGAAATTGTATTATACCCCATTTACCTCTTGGTTTTTACCCTACTTTGGTGATCGTAGTCAGGATACTTTAAAAAAAAAAATAAATAAATAAATATCCCAACACATACCATTACATCATAGGGTCATGGGGCTAAAAAGGTCCCTTCAAAAAACTTTGCTCTTTTTCCCTATTTATAGCATTATCTCTAAACCCAAACCTTGCTTTCATCCCCCTGCCAGTTTCTTTACGTGGCTCTACATTATTCTGTCCGATACAAAACCCCCTGCACGGCCAAACACCGGGCACATGTAGAAACACGCCGACTACAATTAGGGCGCGTCCCCATCCACGGAAAAAATACCGGTGGGTTTATCCACGGATTTGCCCCGTTTTTTGTGCTGTGCACCAGCCGCAGGGGGCGGTTTTTCTCCGTGAGGGGGGGGAGACCTAGGATTACCCTCGAATTGTACGCGCGGGGAGAACATTGGCCAAAAATTGGCACCCCTGCAATTCTTCAGATAATACCAGTTTCTTCCTAAAAATAATTGCAAAAAAAAATTTCCCTTTGGTTTATCTTCATTTAAAAAAAATTGTCCATAAAGCCAAATTTGGGATATAATTCCACACCAAACATAAAAAAAGGGGGGGGACAAAAGAAGGGCACTTTTAAAAAATCATGTGATGCTTCTCTAATTTGTTAATTAACAGCACCTTAATTTCCCTGTGGACCTAACGGGTTTGGCAATAACCAAATCACCTTGCCCACACTTGACCAACCTCTGTCCTTTCCTTGTGTGCCACTTTGAGCTGGAGAAAAGAAAAAAGCCAAAGAATGTCTGGGGACTTGAGAACCAAATTTGGGGGGGAAGCCTGGCAATCTAAGGCTCCAATCCTCCCAAAGACCAATGTTCCTTTCTCCGGGCGCATGTCATCAAAAAGGGGTTAAAGCCCTGGCACTGGGGCAACCTCCCTTTCCGGGGCCCTCCTCCCCATGGACTGTCTAACCTCCCCTGGCCTGTGCTAACCTCCCCAGGGACGTGCTAAACCCCCCATGCACTGGGGGCAAAACTCCCCATGGCACTAGGCTAACCCCCCATGCACAACTAACCTCCCTAGCACTTTTGGAACCCCCAGGCACTGGGGGCTAACCTCCCTGGCACTGTGGCTAACCTCCCCATGGCACTGGGAAACCCTCACTAGATTGGACGGAAAAAAAAAATTGCGAGAGTTTAAACGCAAGATTGTGAAAGAGGTGGATAAAGAACCTCGACTACACCAAACAATTCAACTGCCCCGCAGGGGGTACAACAGTCAACCCTACTATCCGTCGGCGTCGAATAAAAAGGGGACGGGTGGGATACCCGGGAAGACCCCATTTCTTACCCGAACAAAAAAACCCGCGGAGTTTGCCCCAAATTTCCTGAGAAAACCTAAAACGTTTTTGGGAAAAATGTTTTTCTGGGCAAGAAAAAAGTAGACTTTTTGGGGAAAAGGGATCAACATAGAGTTTACAGGAAAAAAAAAAAGGCATTCAAAGAAAAAAACAGGGGCCCACATCAAAAATGCGGAGGTTTTTCCCCGTGTTTTTTGGGTTGCTTTTCTGCCCCGGGACTTGACGCTTTGACCGTGTGCATGGCATTATGAATCTGAAGACACCAACACTTTTGCACATAATGTGGGGGCCCAGGGAGAAAGCGGTCCCCCAAGGCAGGGGCTTCCCCAGAAATGACCCAAAACACACTTAAAAAGCACTAGAAAAGGTTTGAGAGAAAGCACTGGAACTTCAAAGTCAGCAAGATCCGACCTAATCCCCTAGAACCCGTGGGGAAGATCCAATGGGAGATTGGAGAAGGGGCCCCCCTTTAAATCTCAGGACCTGGAGCATTTTGCCAAAGAAAAAGGCTAAAATTCCAGCAGGCATTGAAGTAACTCTTGAGGTTACCGGGGGCGTTTTTCCAGTTTATTTTGGGCTAAAATTGGCTACCAATTTTTAGGCAGGGTCCAAAACTTTTTTCCGGGCCCTTTTTGGGTTTTGTGGAAATGACAAGATTTTATTTTTTTTTTTCTCTTTTGTGTTTTTTTTCATTTCAAGCAAAAAAAAAAAAAATAAATTTTTCACCCAAAAATTTTTTGGGTTGCAATCATTTTCAGGAAAAACGGTATTATCTGACGAATTGCGGGGGGCCAATATTTTGGCCACCACTGTAATGCTTCAATTCTCGTGACGATTACACGCCCGGGGGAAGCCCCCCCCCCCCCCCCGTACTTAGGAGTAGCGCTGGTCAGTTTGACCCCAAAAAACCCGCATATTTAGCCGTACTGTACGCTCGCAATTTCGCCGGTGGACATACCCTAAATCTGGTAAATAGGTTTAATCTACGTAAAAGAGGAAAGGGCTGGTTTACCTTCACAATCAATTTCTATTATTGCTCCAATCTAAAATGAACTACAGGCTTCAGTTTAAAATTTTCCTACCGTTGTGGTCCCCAGCTCCCCTTTCAGACAATCTTTAGGCTATGCTAAACACCAGAGTACTGTTTTTATTTCGGCAGATTTATATTTTTATCCCGCCGACAATCCAGGGGGGAACCATTCTCATAGACGGGAAGAAAAATTTGCTGTATCACACACACGGACTTTTTACCAACAGTTTTAAAAAACAACAATACAAAATTTTGCTTGGGGTTTTTTCCTTGGCCTCTCATTTAAAGCACAGGGGCCCACGCAAATCGAAAAACGATCGCGGCTTTTGCCAAATTTGGCCAAACAAAAGCGGGGCCAGCAATGAAAAATCCTCGGATTTTGAACCCTTTTCACATAGCAGTGTAACAACCTTATAGTAACAG